>SJJU01004507.1:0-19126 GCA_012932125.1 Conopomorpha cramerella | reverse complement strand
GTTTTCCTCTTTTTTCATAAAATTTGGTTACACCTAAATTAATACGTTTTGATCCTAACCTCCTCAGTTCCTCCGGGGTTCTTTTACAGGCAGTGTGTGTAGGTTCCTAGCGTAACAGGTAGGTATACTAGCGCCATTAAGTCCAACAGTTTCGTAGTCTATGACTACAATGTTTTTAGAATACGGTGTATGTAGTCACAGCATATTAGTGACATGTAATTATGGAATGTACAGAATCTTTATTTAAAACAACGTTTATACAGAGTCAGGGTCCTTTTACACGCCGTATTTGGCACTGTTATCGTATTTTTACTATACAAATACTGTACATTTAAAAAATCTTCGAAGTTATATTATTAATCATGCCAGTTTTTTGTTCAAATACATTTTAATGAGAAGGCCTATGGGTATTTCGACAACTGGTAAATACCTAATGCATGGAAGAAATAATTATTCACGCAAAAAAGTATGATACCTTAGTACCTTCAGGGGATGTAAGACTTCTTTAATTTAGTACTAAAAAATCAACTAACCTCAGCAGGCTTAGCACGCGTGTCAAGAAAGACACGACATAGACAAACTACGCGCTCTGATTGGTTGTTATCTCACACTTTGTGAGAATCAGCTTATTTCAGTTCAAATCTCATCGCGCTATTATGTCTTGTCCTCAGACCAAAAACAACTAGACTTGCAAGTTACGCACCACCCTCAGTCTGTCTATTTTCCATCAAAATATATGGAAAATTATGTACTAGATCCAAACTGTCAGTTTTACCACTAATTTGACAGTTTGAAACCAGATATACCCTGATATGCAGTAAGGGACAGAAGATATTGTCTCTTACTCTTTTTACTCCTGCATGTTTTTCATATTGACGGGTCCGTTGGTGTAGTGGTCAGCGTGTCTTCTATTCTGCAGGGTCGTGGGTTCGATTTACACCGCTGACAGTTATTTAGCTGATGAGCTTTTAAGTACTTAAAAGAAAAAAAAATATTTGAGGAAGTTTATTTCGTTGTCTGGATTCCATAACAAAAGTGCTTTAGCTACTTAACATGGGATGAAGGCAATGTGTGTCTTGTGATATATTTATTCATTTATTTTATTGTATTCTTGTCTCATTTTATTTTAAACGCAGGATTGCAAGTCTAGTTGTTTTTATTCTGAGGTCTTGTCACTTCTTTCTTGGAGCGCCGTGCTAGGGGAGCTGGAGAGATACTGAGAGAGCAAAAATTACCTGATTTAAAAAAAACGTATTAAACAGTAAGTTTAAATATTTATATTATTATCACCCTGTTTAATTTAGTGACAAATCATTTTCGTGATGTAGGTAGGTAATACAGCTTAGGTACTCCAAAGAGGTTTATAACCCAACAAAGTAAACTCTAAGTAATACATATGTTTCGCGGAATGTGTATACATCCTCTTTAGAGTTTATAAAATAAGTATAAGTAGCTAGTTACTTGCTATAAAGAACAAAAACAACGCGGTTAAGTCGGTAGGTAAATATAAAACTATCAGTTTTATTTTGTACACTGTAACATTACAATTAGAAAAATATATATACCTACTAAAAATTAGAAAATGCATAATAAAATTCGATAACGTAAACCAATTAAAATTATTACTTAATAACTCTTATGAATCACTCGCGTTTATTTAACTCGACAGATACTCAACACTGCGCAATGTACCGCTTATACAACGGTCACGCTATACTAAAATCACAAATCGATTTCAAGAATAAATACAAAATAAAAATAAAAAGAAACCGATCATTCTCTCACAATAGGTACCGAAATAGATCGCAGAGCGAATAATACAAAAGTTATTTACAAAACAAAAAAAACTATGCTCCATAAATTGTCTATCAAAGTGGCGGGTAGTCCAATTGCACCGTGAGATGTTTCACACCCACGTCCCGGAATATCCTGGCCGTTTGCTGCGTGACGTAGCGGGGGTCGACCTCCCTCGCCACCTCGAGCTTTATAGCACCTACGTGGACGTCGCTGCACAGCGTCCAGAAGTGGGGCTCCTGCACCGCATGTACCCCGGCCAGCCCCACCACCCGCGTGTACAGCGACGGCAGCGCCCTCTCGAACGCCGACGGCGTCCGTTGCATTAGAACACCGGCCGACTCTCTTATCAACGGTATAACACTACCGGCAATCAGTAGAGCGATTGCCATAGAACATATAGGATCCGCTCTCATCCAACCGAACACTCTCATCAGTATGGCGGATATTATGACGCCGACGGAGCCGAGCGTGTCGGCGAGCACGTGGAGGAAGACACCCTGCATTATTATAGAGTTGCCGCCGGATGGCTCGTCGTGGTCGTCGTGCGAGTGGCCGTGACCGCCGCCGCCGCCGTGCGAGTGCCCGTGACCACCGTGAGAGTGGCCGTGGCCACCGTGCCCGTGACCGTGGCCGTGGTGGAACGCGTATATGCCCACCATGTTCACGAGGAAACCGAGTATGGACACTAACAGTAGACGCTCGTGTTTTACCTGAAATTATTGAATTGAGGGAATTATCAATACGTTTTCTGAGTGAACGTGACATGGGGAACATCGCGATAAGTGAAAGTTTTGACCTGAAAGGAGATCGAGACCTGACTGAGGCTGTATCAATGGTTCGATGATGAGGATGGGTAGTTGGAAATAATATATGTCAGAACCTAATAATATATGACAGGTGAAGGGCTCGCCCTAATACTGCCTGCTCCACTAGGAGACATAAAGAATATACATAATTACAAATCCAGATAACATTAGTTGTATAATCACTAAGGTGCTCTATTTCCTACTCTTTCCTGCCAAAACAAAATATAAACAGGTTTGCATAGACAAGTTCGAATTTCAAAAATGTTTTAGTGCTTTAAAAATATTATATGCGCAAGATGGCTGGCGGAAGCTGGATGCGAGAAGCCGAAAACATATCACAGTGACATGCTATTGGAGAAGCCTATGTCCAGCAGTGGACAAGTACGATGAAAAATATTACCCACCACTAGATACAATATCAATATAAGAATTTTGTAATGTTTGTTATACTGACAAGGTCATAGAAATCAATTGAATCACTAAGTTTACAGGCACAAAGTTGTCACTATTTCAACACAAGTGTTTGACAATTGCCTTTCCATTCAAATAAGCCAAGGTCTATGTGGCAGAATATTATTTGATTACCTATTACACTTTTCTACAGTTTTTTTATTATAATACTGTGTAGGTAACTAGAGATAAAATGGAACTAATTTCAAAGCCACCATGAAGCAATATTTATACCAAACTTTTTTCATATGAGCTAATTGCTCAAAAAAATCGTCATAATGGTTAATGCAGAAATATGTACATATTTATACCAACATCATATGTTTATGTACCAACCAAATAACCACCCACTATACATATAAGTTAAAGTATAGTCTGGCCGTCAAGCAAATTTGCCCAATGTCTGTCAGTGGCGAAGAATAAAAGATCAATTAGACGTTATTTAGTTAGCTATACCAGGGTGCTAAGTTAAAACATATCCATCATGTAAAAAACATTTACACAAAAAGTTCACTACAACCTATTTTTTATGTATCCTGACTCAATCCACATGTGGGTCAATAGCGCATCCAACTGTAAAGCTTAATATCTCCAATATAACTTTTTGACGATAGAGTCCTTTCTGTGTAACTACGTCCAATTGGTGAAACTTTTGTGAACAGGTGAACATAGTTGTCTATAGAAATAGGCACAAGTATAATATAATTAATTAGCTGAGGCTGCAAACATTGTTTGATTATACATATAACCCTGCCACTGGAATCCCTCTATCTGTCAAAGAAAACCGCATCAAAATCCATTCCACAGTTTTAAAGATTCTTTCTTAAAACTTTACAACTTATATTATAAGCATACATTAATAGCATTTATTATTTTCTACTATATGTATAATTATATTGAAAAATGGCAGTTTGTCACTTATTCTCAAATTTTGTATGAAAACATTATTTACCACATAATATAGTACGTACTTCGTTAGTATGCCTGCCTCAGGGTATTTATTTTAATCAAAAGGCACTGAACCTTTTAAGAGTTGATATTTTATTGGTATTTTTATTTTACTGAAGCCGAAAACAGATCACAGTGGCATGCAATTGGAGAGGCCTTTGTCCAGCAGTGGACAAGTATGGGCTGATGATGGTGATGATGATGATGATTAACACTGAAGTGAGGACCCTGCAGCTTTAATACCCTGTACCACATTATGTTACCCACAATGTGCAATTTTAGGATGGAATATAGCCCATGTTACAAAGTTACCCTCCTAGAAATTATGTGTATGTAGTTTTATGACGATCAACTAAGTTGTAACTTTCATCCACATCTATAATATACATTGTTAAATCTGTTGCTAAGCACAAAACTCGAGAATGGCTGGACTCTAAATCTTTTTTCTTTATGTATATTAATGTTACGATAAGAAGGTTGTTTAGAAAAAGAGATAATGAAATTATACTTATTCAAAAATAATATTTGTAGTTCAGACAGGACAATACCTATCGGGACTACTGGTATGGAATATTATTAATATCATGAACAACATTATCTCATCTATGATAAATTGAGACAAAAATAAATAAAAATTGTTGCCAATTTAATTTTGTTGGTTGGTTCCTTGAGAAAATAATAATGCCCTTTTCATTATCTCACAGTATCACAAAAAAGAAGTGACAGCCTATTCCCTAATATACACGCCTATTCCGTAATATTTCCGAGATGAAAAATATTTATTTTTTATGCCATGTGTAAAATTGTAGTAAAAAAAATATAATGTCAACTCTCACAATCTTGATATAATCTTAAGCAATGCTAAGTATTTGATAAGTTATGATAACAACTTACTGAGACAATCCTTATCACTTATAACAGTCATTACTTCATATTACTTAAATTTCAAATACTGTAGTTTACAGTTTCAACTTTAATAACATTACACAAGATAAAATGTGCAAAACCAGGACTTAAAGAATACATTAGGTTAAGGAATAACATACAATTACGGCATGTGGAGGGTTTTACTGATTAGCTGCCAGTCAATAATGTCATGCTAGAACTAAATGTCTGCCTATCCCAAAATTCTTGGAAGTGCGGAATAACTCTTATAATGTTTTACAAGTACTTTATTATCATTACATAGCACAAAACTAAGTATCAAAACCCTCCTCTGTCTGTCCCTAAGTATGCTTAGATCTTTCAAATTACACAACAGATGTTGATGCAGTTATCTTTAGAAGAGTGATTGTTAAGGAAGGTTTATATGTATGCATAGAAAGACTATTTAAAATGTATATTGCCACAATTGTTGCCAGGTCAGTTAGTTAAAACTATAAGCAAGTTTGATAATAATGATTAACTCACCTCTGGAGGTTCTATTGCTCTTTCAACGGCTTCACTCATTATAAAGAATGCAATGAAGAGGAGGAAAAGGCCGTTAACAAAACCTGCCAATACCTCAGCCCTCGCATAGCCATAAGAAAATCTCTCATTTGCCTTCCATTTTGATACTAATGAGGCAGCAAGTCCCGCAACTAAACCAGTGCAGTCAAAGAACATATGGAATGCATCAGATATTAAACCTGTAAAAAAAATCATGTAAGAAAGTTGATACCTACTAAATTTACTTAAGTTACAATAAAATTACACAGACAAAACATTAAAACTTACCTAAACTATTTGTCCATATTCCATAGAACAACTCCACAAAGGCGAAAGATAAATTCAATAGAAGGAACAGGAATAGGTTCCTCGAATTCTGATCAGAATAAATCAACCTGAACCAATTCTGTATTCTTTCTTTTAGGCCAGATAATGCGCCTCTGGATACACGGGTGTCCTTCTGAATAAGCGGCAACATCATTGCCTTGCGTTGTATTGTACTCGGGTCAGTTTTACTCACGTCATTTCAAGTAATACCACTGTATTGTTACTAAACTACACGATAGTTATCACTGCATACGTGTAACAGGCATCACAGATCCTAACCTTGAGAATTACAATTTCTTGAATGAAAATTTGTAGCAATTACAATCTAAGTAAAAAAATATAATTTATTCTAGTGACGAGTCGCTTTAGATCATGATTTCATATTATTTTACAAATGTTTATTGTAAAAGTAAAACTTCGGTGAAATTCCTGTCCGGCTGTGACAGACAGTGACAAATTACATGACGAGACAGACAACCGATAATAACATTCCTTTATACGTAATATAGTAATATAAAACTAGTGAAAAGTGAAGATATAACAAACTAAATATTAGGATGAGCATATAAAACATCCTTATATGAATAAGGAAACAAACTGAGTCCGTTAGAACTGTCAACTATTATAAACAGGGACATTGATTTTAATGAAATCAAGATAAGACTTGCGTAGTAAGAAACGCGTTTGACAAATTTGACTTCTTGTAAATTGGGTATGTTTCCCATTCCAAAGTTGTCTACCAAGAAATAATAGATGGATTAATTTACCTACCAAGAAGGACAAAAGTACCTAGTCTAACAATCTTACATCGAATTGGTTTAGTACTGGGGACGTACGAATATAATGCATCTGCATTAATCTCAAAGGCATAATAAGTGTGACAAATAAGCAAGTACACTTTTGAAAATTAAAACAATACTCTATAGTCTATGAAATTGACACTCGTTTCCTGAAGTAAAATGCTGTTGTCTGTGGAATGTGTTTATATTGTCTCTCAATTAATTTGTGATACTGAAATTATTTCGATTTGTGGCTTCTCTACACAAACTTTTTCACCTGAGAAACCTTCTTATTCCTATCATAGTATTTTTGGGGCGACAAACAAGTCATTTTCCCAAAAAATATGGTATTTTATTTTTTTCCCGCGACGTTTTCAAATTTGGATTCACCGGAAGTCTATCAATAGATGCGTTTGTTTCCGAAAAGTGAACGTTTCACGAGTCAACAGCAAGCAACGTCTTTCGAGAAGTATTAGCGACATTTTCTTTCGTTTATTCGTCATCCAATGTTTTGTGTGATGAAATAACACATTGTGTTAGGTGTAATTTCTATTATAGTGTTCTTAGTCGTAATAAGTAAACGCTAGATTACGATATATTCTAATATGGGCGACGAAAGCCACCCGAAAACTCTCTACGTTGGTAATTTAGACGCGAGTGTCTCAGAGGATTTCCTATGTGCATTATTCGGACAAATAGGTGAAGTCAAAAGTTGTAAGATAATACGGGAACCAGGAAATGATCCCTATGCGTTCCTCGAATTCACAAGTCATTCAGCGGCCGCTACGGCCCTGGCCGCCATGAACAAACGAGTGTTCCTCGATAAGGAAATGAAGGTTAACTGGGCTACGAGTCCCGGTAATCAGCCCAAGACGGATACGAGCAACCATCATCATATATTTGTCGGCGACCTGTCCCCAGAGATAGAAACTCACACACTTAGAGAGGCGTTTGCGCCGTTTGGTGAGATCTCCAACTGTCGGATAGTTCGCGACCCACAAACGCTCAAATCTAAGGGATACGCATTCGTATCGTTTGTAAAGAAGGCCGATGCTGAAGCTGCTATTCAAGCAATGAATGGCCAATGGCTGGGATCACGGTCCATACGCACTAACTGGTCGACACGTAAACCACCATCCAATAGGCCAAATGAAGGTGCACCCAGCAGCAAGAGGGCTAAGCAGCCCACTTTTGACGAAGTTTACAATCAAAGCTCACCTACCAACACTACAGTCTATTGTGGAGGATTTACAAGTAACATAATTAGCGAAGAGCTGATGCAGAATACTTTCTCACAATTTGGCCAGATACAGGACATTAGAGTGTTCAGAGATAAAGGATATGCATTCATAAGATTCACTGCGAAGGAAGCTGCTGCACATGCTATTGAATCTGTCCACAATACTGATATCAATGGTCATACAGTAAAATGTTTCTGGGGCAAGGAGAATGGAGGCACGGAAAGTCAGGTTGGTATCTTCTGAAGAAATCTGTATGTACATAAAGGAATATTACAACAAAATTAAGTTGAAATATTGCCAACAAACTGTGGAAATAGACAATATTTCACATTGTTGGAACACCCAAGTTTCAATCTCTTTTGTTTGAGTCTATTTTAACATAAATTGGCCTACATTTTTGTTTGTCACAAATGAATAATTTACCATGTGAACTTGTGTTATTGTTTTCAACAATGCCATTCACATTTTCTGCTTCAACTACTTCTCCTTACTTTGTTAACATCATTATGTCTTCTACTTATTGCAGAGCTCATCAAATCCTGCTCCATCAGCTCCGCCAGCTATGAGTGCTCAGACACAGTACCCATATCCTTATCAGCAGAGCATGGGCTACTGGTATGCTCAGGTAAGTCTTTATTTTGTACTTGGTGTACCTCGGAGGTGTTAGGTGCAGTTTGTCCCGTTCAGAAAATAAAATGTTGTAGTAACCTCTCTGCTATTCCAATTTAAATAAATAATTATTTAACAACATACACACACTGCCTTCCTCCCATGTTAAGTAGCTACAACACTTGTGTTATGGAATTCAGAAAATAAAAATGTTACTTAAATACATATATAAATAAAACACCCCAGACACATCCAACGAGTGCTTAAAAGCTCATTACCTAAGTACCTGTCAGCGATGGGATTTGAACCCACAACCTTACGGAATAGAGGCAGACATGCTGACCACTACATAAACAGGCTGGTCAAAGCTTAAAAGCTAAGATGCACACCTACATGCATGTGTCAGTTACCAGTACAACACAAATATCCCTCTACACTTAGTACTTATATATAGTTTACAGCTGGTTCATGATATGAATATTTTTGCAACTCAACATCTCATGCCCCTATTGCGTGTGAATTTTACAGCTAATTGTTAAACAAACAAATTTTAACATTTACCTCTTTACAAACAGTGTTATATCTTTTACATAATTATGTCAAATGATAGAAAAGTATGAAACACTGAGAGAGTTGCACATAGAATATCTTTTGTTATTGATAAGGGATTTCTCAATCATACATCATTGTCTTGGTTGCAAATGAAAATACATGAGACTTGCGACATATCAATTTCCAAAAAATTATGACTCGTGTTTAATGAGGCCTACAATTACACTTTGGTAATGATTATGACCACTTTTGGAACAACTATTCCCGCAAAATGTCTATTTTGGTATGCAACTTCAGACAATGTGTTTAAAGTAGTATGCGGTTATGTTATAGGCGAGCAATTTAACAGATTTATCTTAATCGTAATAAGTGTATTGATACTTTGGTTTTTTGACGGATAGCTGTCACTGCCCTGTTGGTGGACCTCTCCATTTTGTGTACCAGGCTCTCAGCTAAATTGTTAACCACATACCTTATAAGAAACTATCAGCAATAGTTAAAGGTTATTTCTGAAGAGTTTTTCCTACTGCATATTATGAATTATTACACTAGTTTTCCATGTATCAGTAAGTTATTTTTGCTGACTGACAACATGAAATGTAAAGGCATTATAGGGACAAAGTATTTGCCATTTATGTTGAGTATGTAATTTGTTTGTTCTTTTTGTGCACATTATTTGCATTCTTTAGCAAATACATGCAGCAAACAGTTACAACTGTACTTTTTAATAGTAACCACAATATAGTGTGTTTATGTTTCAATTTAATATTTTCCATGTTTATGTAGATTTATCATGAATTTGTCACAATTTATGATGAATTACAGTTATTTCATTTGTTGTGTCATTCTTGATTTGTACAAGGCCTGGAGAGCTGTTGACAAAGTAAATGCAACCTGCATTGTATCATAGTGTCTGAAGCATTTGAGTGCTCAGAAATAACATGTTTGAAAAAGTCAAAGTTCTCTTTGCTTCTTAGTAGTACATTTTGAAGCTATAAGAATGACATGTAAATGTCAAATTAACTGTAATGTACCTACTTGAATCCTTATGACAAGGGTAAATAGCTAAATACATGTTCTGTAGAGCTAAATATTTACTTCTGTTTTGTGTTTTTATAATGATATTCCATCTTAAAGTGCAGCAACCTCATTTCAGACCAATTAACTGCTATTTATACAAATTATACCGTGAAAATGTTGCAAGCCACATGTTGAGTAGTTGCATGCATAATGTCACTTGATTACAATTTGCAATGTTTTTGATAACTATAAATATCCTGAAATAGTTGTATTACTTATCATTCTTGCAAGATAAAGAAGCCAATTCTCCTTGTAGGCATGGATTGAACAGCTGATGGTTTATTGGGTTTAATTAGGTTAACAAAGTTAATTAATCTACCTTGGGCCCCCTCTGTTTATAATGTAACTGTTTTTCTTTTTGACTCATCAAGATAATTACAAAATATTTAAAGATAATATTATGCACAACCTTTAAGCATTTTGGGTTTAGCAGAAAAGCCTATAAGACTCATATTCTGAAAGAAAAATCAATGCTTTTTAATGCACATTTCTTTTTTGACACTTGCCATTAGAGTTTCACAAAGCATAAAACTTCCCTGCTTGGTTTAAGTTTCAGCATATGGCCTGTAGTGGGAAATTTCTACTGTACATAGGTACATACTGCCTGAAAAAGGACCCCAAGACAAATGTTGTTGGGCTCGACCATATGAACAACTTTTACTGTGGTGAGAATGTAAGGAAATAAAAAAAGTGTTTCATCTCCATACAAAATGGCGTCTCCGGAAGCTAAATTTGCCTATTTTGTATGGAGATAAAAGTTGTTCATATTGAGTTTTACGCTCAGTAGAATATGCTGACTTGTACCGCAATAGTCAAAGAGTATGAATAGTATGATTATGTTGTGACAGACATTGTTTGTTTTCTTTTTTTAATCTGTACAGTAATTTTCTTTTAATTAGCATAATTTTTATACGTAGTACAGGTTATAGTAATAATTCAAGTTATCACG
Source organism: Conopomorpha cramerella (assembly GCA_012932125.1). NCBI lineage: Eukaryota > Metazoa > Arthropoda > Insecta > Lepidoptera > Gracillariidae > Conopomorpha > Conopomorpha cramerella. The sequence goes on along the minus strand of SJJU01004507.1, from coordinate 8,160 downwards.
TCAGCCTTGGCTGTGTGTTTTATCAGTATAAAGTTATCTTAAAAGAGTCAATAGGTAAATCATCTTTATAAATTGTCGCACACTATTGACATTGGTTCAGTCGCCCCAACCTGTGGCGTAATTCCACTATTTTATATGTACGGTCCATAAAACAGAAACTTGACAGAAACATTACTCTCATAAATGCTAAAATGAATATAAGATTACTCTTACATCTCTTGTGTATTTGTTGTTAATTCGACTTCCAGATCACTGTCAGTGCCATTGGTAAACAGGTGAATAATGTACAGGTACTAACAGGGCTTCTCTGTATTATGAGTGCATTGAACAATTGAAGTGAAGTACACTTGCATCATATTTGAAGTTTAACACCGGAAGGAAGGACTGTCTTCATTTCAACTCGATGAATTTAAACTGGGAATGGTTTAATTTTGTTTTTAATCTGTAAAATTGTACATACACTTCACGCCTTTTAATCTCATAGCGGGGTGGGCAGATGCATTTGCTAAGCAAATGTCCATTGTTCATTGGGCGTATGTGTGTCTGTAAATTGTATGTAATTGTAATTGTACTTAGCTTATGGGATGACCTAATACGATAGTACTGAACATCCTAATAATGATGTAATGAGTAATTTGACTTGATTTATGACTCAGTCAGTTCGCTATATGTTTACATGCGTTGCATACTTAAAATATTTGTTTGCTTGTTTCCAGGGTTACCCGATCCAAGGGTACATGGCTCCCGGGTACTACCAGCAGTACGCGGCCGCGTACAGCAACCCGCAACAGGCTGCCGCTGCCGGTAAGAATAATCGCTGTTACTTATTGATTAAATGGAAGACCAAAGCTAATTTTTCTTTCGTTTTTCAACTGTCAAATCATAAATTACTTTGATCAAGCTGTGTGTTATGATACTATCTAACTGTGTGCCATTATAAAAATGAACTATTTTGATCATGAAATTTTTGTAGATATACCATGGTATACCCTAGGTTTAATCCGTTCTCATGGGAATTTCGGAATAAAATATAGCCCATGTTTTACAATCTATCTCCCACATCAGACTTAGTCAAAATCCATCCAGTTATGTTTTCGTGAAAACGTAACATAAACATTAAATTAACACACATCAAAAGTGTCTAGGGATCAAGTATATTTTAGAAGATTGCAATCAAGAATATATTTTACAAAAACTGAATTCATTCATAATTTATTCAAAATGTGGTGATAAGTCAGTGATACAGGCATGGGGAATTAGGTAGGAGACCAATCCAGAAGATTAGATTTGATTTAAATAAATTAGTTTTTTTAGAGCTAAAAATGTTCTTGATCCCTAGACACTTTTGATGTGTTAGGTACATATCAAATAGCGCACAGTCATCTGAAGTATTAGAAAGATAAGACATACGCACTGTAGGTACCTAATGAGCAATTGTGCTCCATCGTAGACCGTCCGTCCATATTGCTGCTTAACATCAGGCAGGATGGTGGTCAAACGCTTGTTCATTGTGTTTAAAAAAAATATTAGCTGTTTCGTTACGCTTCGTGTGACGCTTTCAAGAATCTGCAGCTCGTATGTCTCGTCATTCATTCTTGGACCGCTTTTCTATGGGGGTTGCGCCTGCATTAATTCTCAGGTCTATTTTTTAATTCGACATACCAGTTTGACAGTTCCTATGCGTACAGTATGATACTTTATTCCTATTTATATAAAACTGAAATTTGAATTTTGAATATTGAATCAGTTAAGAAAAGGTACACCGTTTATAGCGGCCCTACGAATAATTACCGTTTCCCTGTTACCTTGCTGTCTGATGTACATACCGTTTAGGGAATTCACTCATGCTTGTGTTAGGTTGAACCCTGACATGACTGTGTGGGCAAAAGTTGTTAAGCAGGTACATGTAATTGTTTCAGGTTATCGCATGAGCATGCCGGGCGGCGGCGGCGCGGCGGGCGGCGGCGGTGGCGGCGGCGGCGGCGGCGGCTGGGCGGGCGCGCCGCCCCCGCTGCTGTACTCGTCCCCGCTGCCGTCCGCGCAGTACCCCTCGCAGTAAGCGCCGCGCCAGCTCCGCGGTCGTAGCTACACCACCACAAATCACACCACTACCGAACTAACTGATTTCTTTTTCCGCGACCGAATTTGTAACCGGCCGGCAACAAAACCTCTCTCTATTCTCTCTCCGCAATCCTCTTTCCCGCGAGGCAGACGAACTGTTTTCAGCCAGTTCTGACTATTTTATAGGTGGAGCAGATTCAAGTGCACTTCGTGATGACCAAACATTCCTAGTATTCAACGTTTTTTAGAACTTTTTTATTAAAGTTGACCAGCGGTTCGGTGCCGTCGGTAATAATCATGTTCTCATATCATACGCTCTGGCCGCAGGCTGACTGAGTTGCATACGCGATACTCGTTATTTAGACACTTTTTTACTAAATTCCTGACAACGACTAACGTACAAATCGAAAGCAATAACATTTTTACAGTTGAATATATTAGCTACGATCGCGAGAATATAGTATTGAAGATGCGCTAAGAAAACGCACATACGACAGCTCTTCCACCACCGGCCGGCTGGGCTCGCGGGGGCTGCGGCCCCACATAGATAGGCAAGGTTCAGCATTGGACGGCACCTGTCAAATATTACCTCGAAATTACTGCGGCTCGGAGCGCGCATCGCGACTGCTATTTCTCTCCTTAACAGATTACAACCCTATACCTAAAGACGATATATCTATTCCCGAAATATCACTCTCGATGTGTGCCCCCAATGTGTATTCGTGTATTTACACATTTATATTGTAGAACAGTCGCGGGATCGCAAATATTTGCACATTTGCGATCGTTTTGACAGCAAAAGAACATGGCCGCCGAGTGCAGAGCTTTAAGAAATAAATTATAAATTTCTAAGAAAGGAATATAAAAGTATATAGGTGTAGTGTCGCGAGAGGCCTCGTGTATATACGTTATTTATTGGCGCCGACTGAGGTACCCCGGGCTCTGCGAAGAAGACGCGCCAGTCCGTTTGACGTATTTTAATTAAGTTCGGCACATGTTGTTTTGTTTGACCTGAATTGTTATGATTTATTGTATGAGAACACTGGTGAGTCAATAAAGCAGTGGGTCTGGGACAATTGTGTGTTTTTATTTATGCTTTGGCCAAATAGCCGGCAGCAGCGGGACAGCGACACAGCGGAAAAAAGAAATCCAGCGCGACTCTGTGCCGTCTCTCGTCCATTCCACTAATTTACAAACATTTATTAACGACGCGTTGCTTCTGCTGTCGCGCTGCTGTGGGCTGTGTAGAGAACTTTTTAAGGAAATAATACAGTTGGAAAGACGGGTTATAAAATGGGGTAGACTGCCATCTAATTTCCCCTGTTCCACATATCCGTACTGGTAGTGAAGAATTATTTTTCTATGTAAGTACTTAATCTTAGGTAAAAGTAAAATATGATTCCGTTCCCCCCTAGCTGCTAAATGTGGAAAATATTTCCATTGTTCCCTACCAGTAGAAATATTATGGAACAGGGGTCTAATTTTTATTTTTCAGACCTCCAAAAAGTTAATAGTTTTCCAGTTATTGCTCTGGACGAATACTGGCATGGTTAGAGATGGGCAGTCGGATAAATTCTCGAAGGATAAATACTCAGTAGAAAGATAAATATGGATATTTATCCGTATTTACTCGTTTACACTGAGTATTTATCCAAAACCTAGGATAAATATTTTTTTACTCTGGTTTTAATTAAATTCGTGATGAAAATTGATAATATGGGTGATGGAACGGGTCGGGTAGGGCAGAGATGGCTCCAAAAGGACATACATCACCCAAATTAGCCATGTCTTGACGAAAGATGGCATGAAAAGTACTCGAAACCAGATATTATGTATGAATGGAGACGAAGCTAAAAGGTATAAGGACATACCCGTGGTATCCAGGAACGTGATAAATGAAAATAGGCGGTATATATAAAATGTAAGGAGGTATATAAAAAAATGTATCACGAACTCAGTAATTAGGTACTGGACCAATAGGTATCAAGAAATAAGTCTATCTTGGGCCAATGAGTAGCTGGGCATAAACGTGAACAATTTTGAGTTGGAATGGATATCCGGCTCTATCCGGTTTACCGAACGATTAATCACAGTCCGGCCGGATGCCTGACTATAACCGGATATCCGGTATCCGGCTTATCGGGCCGGTAAATCAGTCAGGATTTTCACAATCCAGCCGGATGTCACCCAATAACAGGATATCCGGCTGAATATAATATATATCCGGCCCTATCCGGTTTCTGGCTTGCTCGGTCGATATTTCACGTCGATCTATAACCGGATATCCGGGTCTATCTGGTATCCGGCCGGTAAATCAGTCAGGATTTTCACAAACCGGCCGGATGTCATCTAATAACCGGACATCCGGCCGGATATCCGACGTACTGGTGGCCAATAACCGGATATCCGACACACTGCCGCCCAATAAACGGATATCCGGCCCGGTGCGCCAGAGTTCATAATTTAAAGACACACATAAAAAAGCTTCCATAAAACTTCCTTATAAAAGTAGCAATGTTTCGCGAAAGAGTGATATCTCGAAATGACAAGACTGACAAGCACAAATTACATACACATAAAATTAAACAATAGAATAAAATACACAATCACAAATGAATAGCCACGGTGTGGCTGTGCTTGTCAGCGTAAAGGAGACTCCAGCTCAGCATCAAGTCTCAGTTACTCGTGACGCTGGTCTTCCGCCGGCACTCAGTGAGAGGGGCGATATACACCATAATTATAATAATACTAGTGGACTCGACAGACGTTGTCCTGTCTTAACTAGTTAATATGGAATATTAAAATTAGTATAACTTCCAGGGGTGGCCTGTGCCCAGGCAAGTGGATGTAATTTTTTTCTTTCATTCAAGAACCTCCTATCATTAATAAGCACAACAAAAGAAAATTAGCGAAATCGGTCCACCCGTTCCGGAGTTATGATATGACAACGAAAAGTCGGCTTTGATTTGATAAAATAGATATATTACTTAAACATTAATTAAGTATAATAATACTTAGTGGGACTCGACAGACGTTGGCCTGTCTTAACTATTAATATGAATATTAAAATTAGTATACTTCCAGGGTGGCCTGTGCCCAGCAGTGGAGTAAAAAGTTTTTTTCTTTCATAAGAACCTTCTCCTATCATTTAATAAGCACAACAAAAAGAAACATTTGCGAAATCGGTCCACCCGTTCCAGAGTTATACCATGACAACGAAAAGTGGCATTGATTTTTAATATATGTATAAGATAGATAGATAAATAATTAATTAGCATAATAAAATAAAACAGTTAGACCTACGCATGCAACAAATGGACCATACATAAATTATAATTATACTAGTGGACTCGACAGACGTTGTCCTGTATTAACCATTAATATGCACATCTAGGGTGGCCTGTGCCCAGCAGTGGATGTCATTTTATTCTTTCATAAGAACCTTCTTCTGTCATTAATGAGCACAACCTAGAAAAAATTAGCGAAATCGGTCCACCCGTTCCGGAGTTATGATATGACAACGAAAAGTGGCTTTGATTTGTATAAAATAGATATATTACTTAAAAACATTAATTAAGTAATTAATTTAATAGTAATAAAACAATAAATAATTGTATAAATACGCAATCAAGCGACTAAGTCAACGCCAATCCTGCTTTTTTAAAAGAACAGAAGCAAAATATTTACTCTCACTTTGGATAAATACTCGAGTAAATACGAGTATTTATGGATATTTATCCTCCAGCGGATAAATACTCGGATAGAAACCCATCTCTAGGCATGGTAAAATTCATGAAAAAAAAAATACACTTCACGCCTTTTAACCCCAAAGCGGGGTAGGCATGATTTTTGATGAGTTCATGATTTTTTACTTACTGCCTCTGTAAGTAAAAAATCATGAACTCATGCTGTAATTGTTATTCCTGATGTACTAACTACTCCTATGTAGGAACTATCGGTTTATGTAAAGAAACCTCGTAAATGCTGTGTAATTACCTGAATATTTAAATAAAAATGGTTGCCAAGGACATTTTATACTAAAATGGCTATAACTTTAGTGTTAATGGGGCTAGAGGGATAAAATTGATATTTTGCGAAGGTACCAACTCTATGCTACCTGATTCAGACCTATTTCCCCCCTCAAAGTTGAGATAACTTTGCTAACTCTACCATGGTCCAGCCATCCTGACGTCAGAATAAATAAATGCTATTTACTCTAATTATACATAAGTACCAATGTTTTGACGATAGGTACTAACTACTCCTATATAGGAACTATCGGTTTATGTAAAGAAACCTTGTAAATGTTTTGTAATTCACTGAATATTTAAAAAAAATGGTTGCCAAGGACATTTGATATTAAAATGGCTATAACTTTAGTGTTAATGGGGCTAGAGGGATGAAATTGATATTTTGCGAAGGTACCAACTATAGGCTAACTGATTCACACCTAGTTTCTCCCCCAAAGTTGCCGTAACTTGGCTAACTCCACCATGGTCCAGCCATCCTGACGTCAGAATAAATAAATGCTATTTATTCTAATTATACGTAAGTACCAATGTTTTGAAGATAGGTACTAACTACTCCTATGTAGGAACTATCGGTTTATGTAAAGAAACCTCGCAAATGCTTTGTACTTAACTGAATATTTCAATAAAAATGGTTACTAAGGACATTTTTTACTAAAATGGCTATAACTTTAGTGTTAATGGGGCTAGAGGGATAAAATTTATATTTTGCGAAGGTACCAACTATAGGCTAACTGATTCACACCTATTTTCCCCCCCAAAGTTACCGTAACTAGGCTAACTCCATCATGGTCCAGCCATTCTGACGTCAGGATGGCGGGCCACTTGTAAATGCTATTTATTCTCTTTTTACGTAGGTACCAACTATTCTACGATAGGTACCAACTAGTACCATGCTGGTACTAACTTTTCGTATAAGGAAACACTGAAAAATGCAACATGGTCCAGCCATCCTGACGCACACAATAGAGTGTAGACGGCGTATGCATAAATGGTTTTGTCAGAATGACTGACTGCGGAATTTTGCTATGTTAGTAAATTCAAGAATTTCCTCTCGGCACTTAAGGTCTTATTACCGTCCAGGCGGTTCATTAAGTCTTTTTACCGGAATGTCCATTCCCTTATAGTCCACTTGCCTCTAAGTCTTACTATCTTAAATGTCCAGTTCCCTGAATGTCCCACCTCCATTACCTTAATGTCCACTTCCTTGTATTATATCCTGTATCATTCTACCCCTGCGACTTACCTAATTAATGAAATAAATTAAACTATTTATAGGTTTATTCATTATTAAATAAAATTGGTACATGTCCTTCCTTAAACTTATACATATTTAATAAACTTAAGTTACTTCTTAATTAAACTGTTCTTTTCTTGTTCAAGTACCTACTTCATAAATAAAACGAGGTTGTACTATGTATCCTTTTCGCTTTATGCCTGAACGACATTTCTCAACTTTTATAGGTAGCAGGTACAAGTCTGAGAATCTTTATCCTAATTAATTTCTACTTCTATTGACTTCATAGCCGTGGCTCAAATATGGACTTACAGGGAAGTGGACCATAAGGGAATGGACGCTGAGGGAAACGAAGATATGAACCGACTGGACGTTCCGGTAATAAGATCTTAAGTGCCGAGAGGGATATTTCCTAACGTCCAGTCGGTTCATTTAGTCTTTTTCTGGAATGTCCAGCCCTTATAATCCACTTCCTCTAAGTCTTACTACCCTAAATGTTCAGTTCCCTGAATGTCTCCCCTCCATTACCTTAATGTACACTTCCTTGTATTGTATCCTGTACCTTTCTACCCCTGCGACTTGCCTAATGAAAGAAATTATTCAACTACAAATTATTGTTTTAATCATTATTCAATATAACTGCATAATATCGTCGTACATTGTAAAATAACTTAATTTCAACCAAAATACGAATTCCGTGATTACAAAAACACACAATCTACGAAATGTGACAACGCCGTTTTGATATACATACATACATACACTTCACGCCTGTCTCCCAGAGGGGTAGGCAGAGACTACAGATCTCCATTTGTCACGGTCCTGACATACCCC
>SJJU01004506.1:0-24985 GCA_012932125.1 Conopomorpha cramerella | reverse complement strand
AGTACTCGAAACCGGAGGTCATGTATGAAAAGATGTATGAATGTAGATGAAGCGAAAGGGGATGTCAGGAGCGTGACAAATGGAGATCTGTAGTCTCTGCCTACCCCTCTGGGAGACAGGCGTGAAGTGTATGTATGTATGTATGTATGTAAGCTATTTTAAGCTCTTGTGAGTTTTGTGATTATTTACTAGTATGATATACATGTCACAAACATTTGCATGATAACTTAAATTAATATACTATGTAAAAAAATATGTGATAGATTGTTGTGCTAAAATATGTTAATTTTGTGAACATACGGAACCCAAATGCAGCAACAAGTGTTCATAATAACTATAAGTGTACCTTAGAGATCGCGCCAACAATTTTCGGGTCCGCGCTCACAAAGGACACTACCTGTCGCCAAAGACAATATTGCCCCATAACAAATTGCAAGGTGCTTGCCCCTACGTGTCCAGACAAAGGTGTGCCGAAACAACCATAAAGCAATAAAAACTAATATTCACGCAATCCGTGAAGACACGTTCGGAATAGTAGCCATTCTAAAGTAATAATAATTGATTAATAGTTTAAACCGGGTATAACCGCGCGAAATTAACCAAATAAAAGCATTCAGCTTACCTTCGTGGTCACGAGCTGACATGTAACTGTGTCGAGCAATTAACGAAGGTGAGCTGAATGCCTGTCTTTGGTTAATTTCACGCGTAATGCCCGGTTTAAACTATTGCGATAACGTCAGTGCGCGTTTCTTGACAAAAATCTTATTATATAAAAACGAAAAACTCGAGAACGGCTGGGCCGATTTGGTCAATATTGGTCTTGAATTACACGTGTAAGTCCAGGGAAGGTTTAAAATGCTTCTTCCAATACATGGGGTGCAATGGCGACTTCCTATGGCAAAACAAACGTTTGCCGAGGCAACTAGTATTAAATAATAATTTCTCGGGTATCATTATCGGTTCATGAATCTGCTGATAAGCCCATTGCTCAATGACGAAGCATTTGCACGAGGTAAATCCGCAGGACAGTTCTTCAAACCAGGTATTATAATATATTATAGGTATTATATATAATATTGTCCTCCTGTGGATAGGGGCAAGGTACTGTCTTCAATTTCTATCCCATTATCTAGTCAGATTGTGGATCGTCATGGCTTGGCCTAATAAGTTATTCCATGGGATATACCTTGTGTAAATGTTCCATAATTTTTTTCGTATCTGGGTTATCTGTTAGGTCGCCTTTTGCGCCGTGCAACGGAAGAAGGTAGATGCTTAAACTAAACGCCCCATTTATTATAGCCTAAAAATAATCTTGAATCTTCTAGAGACAGAACGAGAAGATTTCTGGTTGCTCTTTCTTAAAGTTTACCTAAAATAATAGATACACAGGGTACGAAAGGAATTATTATTGAGCAAAGGGTTGGTGGCTTATCACAAGATGTTTTAAATATGGTTGTTACATTTCCCAAGAAAAACTCCGTCGAACGTCATAGATAAAGACCCCAAATAACCTTAGATCGTCTGTCAGCCTCTTACGACGCCGTAAAAAAGAACCTTGCTAAACAGGCACCAATTTATATTAAATAACGAGCAGTTAATAATACACATCGCAAATAAGAATCGTCACAAATTAAGCATGGAATATAATAGTTCACAATTATAAGACTATTATATTACATCTCTACCAATAACATTAACGTTGGGTTCGACAGTTAAGTTTTTTTTTTGTGACTGTCGCCCAACAGAATCCCGATGAAGTAATTCACCACCTACCTGATTCTTTGGTTGTTTTGAGGTGGGACTTTTTTTTTATTGCTTTATCGTTTTTCGGTCCCTGTTATTATACATTCGGTCCAAGATTAGATCACTTCGTGTGGTCGAGGGTCTTTGAGTTGCTAAAAATCTACTCATCCGTTGTTCTGGAAATGGAACTGGTTTGTTTAGAGTAGATTTTGAGTTATCTTATGTTCATCCGAAAGTCATCGACAGGTCATCAGATTAGCAATTGTGACAGCCATATTAGCTGTAGAACCGATGAACGTTGAGGTAATCGAGTTCTCAAGTCAATCGAGTTCTCAAGAAGACCGCGTCTCTGCAAACGGAGTGTAGGACGCCCTCAGGCAAGGTGAACTGATGATATACGCAAGATCATAGTGGCGTGGTGTCAATTGGAGAGGCCTATGTCCAGCAGTGCACGAATATGGGCTGATGATAATGATGTTGGGCATCTTCGGCTATTTCTGATGGCTAAAGCCTAAACGCTATTCATAAAAAAAAAGTTGACTAACTAATTGACGTATATTAATTAATACCAGTTTTCTGGTATTTAGCACACTTTTGACCAGCATAAAGCTAACCCGAGTTTATTACGTATTATTAAGGGTGTAGGAGGTTATCTTTAATTATGTAGAACATCTGTGAATATAATTAATAATAAATGTTTACTGTATTAATTATATAAAAAATATACCCAATAACATCCACAGAAGGACGTCATCAGTCCATATACTGCTGGACATAGGTCTCCCCATTTACACGCCACTGTGTTTTGTGTTCGGCTTCTCGCGCCTAGCTTCTGCCAGCCATCTTGCGCAAAACATCAGTCCAGCTTGCTTGAGGGCGTCCTACACTCCGTTCGCCGTTCTCAACTCCAAGACTCGTTTGCCCCAACGATCATCAGTGGAAGGTTACCTAATGTACCTACAAGTTACAGAATTGTTTGATGTCATCATAAACAAATCAGATCGTATATATACTTACTAACGTATTGCGCAATATAACTGTTTTAGGTAATTAAGTAACGTACAAAAAGTTTTTTTTTTTCAAGAAACGCGCTCTGATTTTATGTTAAAACTACTGGGTATTACGACGCGAAATGAGTCAAAGATAAGCATTCACCTTACCTTCGTTGTTTGCTCGAGCAACTCGGTAAGTTAAATGCTTATCTTTGATATCTTATGATATCTATAAACTTTTAACAACATTTGATTTCTTTGGAATCCTAAAAAAGGGAATCCTTTCGCCGTCGGAATTAAGTTTGAAATCGAGGTTATGAGATGTTAGCATACTTTTTTTATTTCCCGTATCCTATTACAAAATCTCCTTCACTAATTAAGCCGGTTCTCGGCTCGGTTTTAATTTAAAGAGCAAAAACTTACTAGAGTTATTCTTAATCCATTATCATGAAAATGTGTGTAGTTTAAGGTGTATGTACATATCCATTACGTACAGTAGTACATAGTTATCTTAATACAAAAGTGTCATTATATCTGTTTGTTTTTTTATAACTATTTATATCTATAAATATACTTTACCACATTATTAACAATGTTTCCTTCCAGTTATATGCGTGTATTATACATATAAACCTTCCTCAAGAATCACTCTGTCTACTAAAGAAAACTGCATGAAATTCCGTTGCGTAGTTTTAAAGATCTAAGCATACATACATTGGCGCAAACAGCGGGTGATATATAATGATATGTATTGATTGACGTCATGTACCTAAAATATTAGTATATTGTGTAGTATGTTTTATTACTTTGTCTCAGAGATAATACAGTATTCTAAAGGTGAAAAAATTATCGAAATTCCTCCAGTATAGTTTTCAACCAGTAACGTCCAAATGTTTTTTACCTTTTTTTGTAACAAACAATACAATATAAAAAATCCTCTTTAAAACATAAGATATTCGTATTTTGATAAACAATATTATATTCATTGAACCAAATTAAATATCGGTAGGCAGACATTTAGTTTTATAGCTAATTTTATCTTATTTTTATTTAATAATTATTCATAAACTAGTGCGATCGCAATGTTAGATAAGGAAAATATCTAACGCACGTGAATTTATTGTTTTGTCAACATTACGGTGAACTAGAAAACAAGTCCAATAAAAGTTACGATATTTTATTGATAGACGAAATTCCCATTAGAGTGGAGGTGAGGAATTTTGTTTATGTATACGAAACTTAATTAACGACCTCTGTATTTATAGTTCAATAAGTTTCCATTGAAATACTAGCAAAGATTGTTATGCCGTAAATACTAATAAACATCTTAAGGGTTTAAAGGTTAAAAAATATTAAGAGATGGGTCACCCTTATCATTTAGAGATATAAAAAAGTCGTTGCCCGTTTCTCAGACCTACTCAATATTATTATGTAAACAAGATTTTATAGAAATCTATCCAGAGAAACTTTACAATGATTTTTTGTTAACTGTAAGAGATATGTGTGATTTTACTCACAAAACCGTACATTAAGCGTAAGTATGTACAATACACTCCCGTTCTAGCTGTAAATCTTCAAACAATACGAAATTTTCAGGACCCTTGTCATGACAGATGACACTAGCTGTTTTAGGGAGGATAAATGTCAACGAAATTACTAACTTCAAGCAGTCAGTATTGAAGGTGACAGGTAATCTCCTAATGTTATAAAAATGTTTGAAGTTAAAATCACGTACCCAAATAATAAAAAACGTACTAAAATATCACTGACATAAGTCACCCTGGACACTTACTAGCGACATCTGGATAAGACAGGGACATACAGGACATTTTTGGAATTAAAAAACTCCCCATTGACGGACATAATAAATGAGATACCTACTTCACCAAGAACAAACTTACATAGGTTGTGGAGACTTGTCTAAAAATTACTCTAACCCATGTACGGCGTGTTGCGCATCGTTATATACGGCACTATAATGAGTTAAACCTCGTAACCAAATGTCAAAACATTATTATAATTATCACCGTCCATACAAGTCGAAAAATTGCTGCAAAATTCCTGCATCGCTTCACGACTCTACATATCTCTACATATAGAGATAATCTAGGCTGTTAGACCACGAATTTATGGAAAACCTATTGCGTATCCCTTACAACATTACAAATAAAATATCTACCGTAATTAGAGAGCAATTGATGATTTATTACACCGCATAACTTACAATAGAATACGAGTAAAGTTATTGTATAGAGCGCGACGGCCTTAGCCAGGGCCGCCCAGCGGGCAGACGGCGCCATGGGAAAATCAGGCTTTGACGCCTCCGCGCGCCCATTGGGCCGCCACAACCCTGCCCCACCCCCCGCCGACCGCGCAGCCGCACATAAATACCGCGCCATCCCCGCCGACCCGCTCATTCCTCGCTCTACGCTCACACGAATTTCACGTGTCAAGCGCTCGCGATAAATCCGTGTTCGTGTTTAGTGATATCACAATGAAAGCCATAACAGCAGTGTGTGCGACCGGCGCATCCGTACCGGCTATTGCCGCGGGCCGCATCCACAGGCAGCGGGACGGAGAGAACGCTGAAATACAGATGTACCTGTCCAAACTTCAGGACCTGGTGCCCTTCATGCCGAAAAACCGGAAGGTGTCGAAGTTGGAAGTGATTCAGCACGTGATCGATTACATCTGCGACCTGCAGACGGCTCTGGAGAACCACCCTGCGGTTGGCCAGTTCGACGCCGAGGGTGCTCTGGCCTCGCCCCCTTGCGCCGCGACGCCGACGCAAAGGAGCCCTCGACGGCCCTTGGGTCCCCGCCCTGCGCCCAACACCATCCTCCGGCGGTCACATTCAAGCCCTGTCGAACACAGGCACCAAACTGTAAGTTCCGCTTCGTTATACATTATCTACTCCGCAGTAGTTTAATATAAAAAAGTCGCCACTTAATTTAAGTAGATAAACATAAGTTTGTTAGTACGAAAAGGTAGAGTCGATAACCTCCGTATTTTTTGCGGTTAACGCGCACAAAGCAAGTCACGGCTCGGAGGCGCTTAGCGGAGATACGTCGTTGCATAAAAAGTAAATGAGATCTGCCCGGTTGGTGTTTTTGTTGCGCACACCTGCGCGTTTCGCAAGCGCGATGTAAAAGCAGAGTCGCGAGGTTTCACAACGCATTTGCTATGCGATGCGCGAATCATAAAGTAACGAGTAACTAACACTATTGTAGAACCTAGATTTTATGCGACATGCAGTAGTCGCAGCCAGACGTTTTCATGCATACATATAAAACAGGCTCTTAACAACATCCTGCCCGTAAGCATCTACCAAATGAAATCACTACCGGCGGCGGCGGCGCAAAGTAAACATGAAGCCACAATCTAAATCGCTTGTCCACGCACGCGTGACTGTTTTGTATTTCAGCCTTGAAGCGCGGCCACCTGCGCCGGCGCCGCGTAAATGACCCTGTACCGACACAATCTGAATATTCAACGTGTATTTATGTATACTCATTTACAATTCCGCTTCACACCTGCGAGAGTAGGTACCATTTCATCACAACAAGCTATATGTCCAAAAGTGATGACTCCAGTTGCTAAGGGTCTACGAAATCCTAAGGAGGTCGGAGCGCCGCCGCCGCCGCCGCCTTCCTCAGTTTGTACCGCGCAGGTGCTCCTCTCACGATTTATTCAACCGGCTTGAGATTACAACTCGCACTTGCGCTCGTTACTTTACGTGCCACGTTTTATACCACTGACTGGCGTCCACTGTGAGTTTCTAAAATCGGACGATATTGCGCTAGTAAATTTTCACCGTGCACATACATATATCTTCAACGTGTAGAGTCGACCGCATAAAGTATCTTGCGACATCCCCGATGTTACCGGCGTCGTAAGATTTAATTAATGCAAATGACTCCAAAAACAACTCTCAGCAGGCGCCACAGAAACGTAGGAAACACCACCAACAAACAATATAAGCGACGGAATGCCACCGACTGGCCCGACGACATTCCGTCGAACATAAACACAGACTACATAAGAAGATTATTAGTATCTAAGATCGTATTTCGCCGCGAAAATATGCGATAGGATTGGAAAGAAGTAAGCGTGCAGGAATCTGGAGGTATGGTAGGTTCGTGAGGCAGCATTTCACGGCGGCGTCGGCGGCGGGTGGCGGTATCGCGGGGCTCATCGCGGTCAGTCACGAGCGAGGCCCACGCGGCGGCCGGCGCCGACTGTACCGCACAGCTGCAGCCCGCGGGCCACTCACCGTGAGAATATCCACCGTCTCACGAAATGTCACTCGATGTACAGACGCGCACGGAAAGCGTACGCTCGCCCTTTCACCTCCATTGCAAATGCCAGCACCGGCACGATCCGACCGCTATGTTTGACTTCTCGCTCCGACCGTAATAAGCTGTTAAGTAGTGTAATG
The DNA here is from genome assembly GCA_012932125.1 of Conopomorpha cramerella. Taxonomy (NCBI): domain Eukaryota; kingdom Metazoa; phylum Arthropoda; class Insecta; order Lepidoptera; family Gracillariidae; genus Conopomorpha; species Conopomorpha cramerella. Next base: position 17,812 of record SJJU01004506.1, on the reverse strand, counting down.
AGTACGGTTAGGCGTGTAATCCGCAGCACACCCTTCACTATCGCAATCAAAGGGGCCCACCCCATTCATAACCATGTCGTTGTGACCGCCTCCCGCCATTGTTGATGCAACTGTGGCTCATTTTTCTCTCTATTAGAGAAAGTCTCACGAGTTCGATCTTAACTTCAGATGTCAATATCACTTAGTCATCCAATTAGTGGCCCGCATGCCTCGGTTCGGAATCAATTTAAGATACTATGGCGTATGTGTTAGTTATGTCTATTAACTAGAGTATTATATCTCACCAATTGGTACAGTGGTTGTGAAGGCGGTGGTTTATGTAGTGTAGCGGACAGATCCGAGCGCATCGCGACTATAAAGACGCCAGGTGTTCGCGCCCACGCCCGCCTCGCTCCTCTGAATCTTTGTCTCCGCAGCGCGCCTCACATAAATTGCACGTGAAAGTTTTACGATCACCTTTACGCTTCTCCGAACTAATAAGTCGGCCCCAGCGATGTCCAGAGACAATGGCGGCTCCACCGCGAAATGTCCGCGCACCTTCGCACACGTGCAGCGATTTCACCGATGACTGCGATCGATGGATCGATCGAGGCCATTGTGGCTGTAACGGTCTCGCACAGCTGCTCGCGCCAGCATACTCTTGCGCGTCCGGAAAGCTAAATAAACGCGACGTATTCATTATCCAATTGACAATACACGCTCATAAAGGGATTTCACGTGCGCTGCGAACTCCCGATCTGTTCGGGACATGTGTGCGCTCCCCACGCTCGGTATGTGTCCGTAAATAGGGTGTCCGCACGTGTCCGCTCAGCTGTGCGCCAGCCGCGGATGTGCTGCCTCCGCCGCGCCGCCGCCGGCTCCAGGGCCGAGCCACATCAAACATACACTAATACATGTCTCTAGTCATACCCTTCACCGTATAAGCGACAGAACAATCGCCTCCTTGTGAGGCCGCTAATGAATTAAAACAGTGTTGAAACAGAGCGCATATGCGATGACAGATGGCCGAAAGCGGGCCAGGATGCGCATGTGGCACCCGACTATTTGTCGCAATCACTAATAACCCGCTAAATAAAGGGGATGTCGACTCTATTGAACTCTGAACATTTTAATAAGCAATATGATAAGGCCAGTCTGTTTGTTTAGAAGCTCATTGTGTTTTTGTTTTGTTGCAGGTGCCAGAAAAACAGAACCAGCCCGACAGGACGCTGTGCTAGATGTGATGCACTAAAATGGACATTGAGTGAACTATGGCATTCGTGGGACAGACCTCGAAGAAGCCGCGTCGTCCCGCCGGGCCGTCGAGCCGTCGGGCCGTCGGGCCTGCAGCCGACGCGGATCCAGTGACCCTCATCTCTCGAGATGATATCCTATGTTCGATCTCGCTATGATCAATTTAATTTTATTGTAACTCGTGGCATTACTCGCAGAAGACTTGATGCAATGCAAACGTCGGCATCGGCGCATTGTTTGTTACATTTATTAGATTAAAATCTTTACTAGATGTAGACCAGTGACCCTGGGGGACAATAACGTCCCATTATTTTTCAATGTTTAATTTCTCGTCGTATTATTTGAGTTCCGCAATGATTTTCTTATATATTGTATGATTTTCTTATGTATCCTTTAGTTTCTAAAACGATGCTTCCATTTATATCAAAGAATCGAACCAATTTTGAGTTGGTTTTATATTATTTTAAGTTAATTCTTGAGTGTGATTTTGCATGGCGATTTCTGAGCCACCTACTGCAGCAATATGACGCTGTCGTTCGTGGTCGCAGTTGTAAATTAATTTATGATTTTGTGTTTAAAGAGAATGTAAATATTTACGTGATTGCTAAATTTAGACAAGTTATCGATTTGAAGACCTATATGATTTTATTTTGATTGTAAGGTGAAAATGCTTTAATTATCTTTTACGATTCTTTATTACTTTATCTTTTAGTATAATTTAAATAGACTGTTATAGTATAGTTGATGGATGTGTTATATTAATGGTCAAATACTTGTTCGTTATGTATGAGCTATGATTTGTGGGCCCAATATTAGATAACATATGAATTGTAAATATTCTGTTATATTAAGTCACAAATCGTATCAAAGTTTCAGACACAACATTTATTCGTCCAAGTGGATTTTAAAAATATCATGAAGAATATCAAAAGAAAAAAATGAAATAAACAAAATATTCTGATAATTCAAATTGTTTCAATATATTCCTGAACAACGTTATCAAACAACCTTATAGTACAATATTTATTACCTTTTATGATAAAAGATTAAATTGGCTTATTCCTATTTGCATTGCATAAGTTTACAGTAAATATCTCATCAAATAGAAGACGTTATGAACGATAAGCCACCAATTCCCAAATCTAATATAGCAAATGAAATAAGGAACATTTTCTCAATAAGAATTTGGAGCAACTACATCTAAATACAGCATGAAATAAATCACGAGAGACGACTGAGAAGAAAAGTCTTAGCAAGGCACTTCTCAAGAATATAATCTTCAAGAACATATTGAAAGATCAAGACATCATTGTCCATTCATAGACAAACAATACAGATATGTAAATGTTGATCCTTCAAACGATGATTTTTCTTAAAAGTCAACAAGAGAACACGCGAGATCATGTGATTGCATCACACAAGCAATTATCGCAACTACAATATTTGGTCAGCTGCGTCTACATAGCCATCGTGAAATACCTTCAAAGAAATATGAACCTTAAAATAGAGACCATGATGATGATAATACTTTCAAATCGCACGCTTTTGTGGAAAACAGTGCCTTAGTATGTTGGCACAAAGTCAAACTGGGGTATGCAAAGGTAAATGATTTCTGAATTGTTGAACATTTGCTCGTCAAACAACAATGAACTGAATACTGCGTGTAGGTAACAGGTATTTTTAGACCTTAGCCCCGTACAAAAATATAATTAAAATATAAATTCATGTGTACAAGTAAATATGCTGCTAAAAATTCTGCTCGGGAATCTAAAGCCCATATTTTGAAACAAAAATCATTGCATTCTGTAATGCTTGAGGCGCATTTATCTGTTTTGACACTTGTCAAAACATTTACCTATTTACTAAAAAAACTTGCGTTATATGACAGGTTATGTACCCAATCCGTAATGACGCTAAAGAAAATTATAGGTATTTAAGGAATTAAACTAAGTATACACATATAGATTTACCTGAGTAATGTTTGATTCACGTTTCAGAATACGGGCGTAATGTGATACTTTTTTAGGTATTTAATACCGTCTGTGCTGCGCGAAGTGACTAACACTTTATATTCCGATCTCATGGGAATTTCCGAATATAATATAGGCTACGTTACTCAGGAATAATGTAGTATTCTAATGGTTAAAGTATCATAGAAATCAGGCCAGTAGTTTAGACTTTATTTTTAACAAGCATCAAAAATAGAAATACTTCTTTATAGTATTGATAGGTATGAATTCTGTATTAGTATTTTGAAATATTTTCGAAACAGTAAAAATAATACAATAGTTAAATAGAAGGAATTAAAACTTTTGATCTCATGTTCATAGTCTGTTATAAAATTGCACATGAAAGTCATCATAATGTTCCTGGACATGGTTAATTTTATGACCCCGCGGTTTCGTCCGCGTAGTCATTATCAGTAGGTACATAGTATAAAACAAAGTAGCATTCCGCTATCTGTCCCTATGCAACTTAATGCAACAGATTTGAATGCGGAAGATAGTGATTTTTGAGGAAGGTTTATATTGTATAATACATACAGGAAAACATTGTTACTAATGTATATTGGGAAAACAACGTTTACCAGATCAGCTATAGTGTTATGTAAAAATAGCATTAATTTTTATTTCCTTTTCCTTCCATGCTTATGATGATGTATGAAAGAATTTGTTTTTTTTTAATTCAGATAGCTACTTGGAAAATAGACAAATACAAATTACATTTAAATTTAAATTATAAGTAATATTCATGATTAATAATCTAAAACGTTGAGTAGCTTCAATGATTACCTTTCTACACAGCTCATAATGATGAAGAATGATTTACTTATAAATTATAGCTTACGCAAAAGTTGTTTTGACAATATACCTACATTATTAACAGTGTCTCTATGCTACCATATGCATGTTATATACATACAAACCTTCCTCGAGAATCACTCTGTCTATTTAAAGAAACCGCATCAAAATTTGTTCCATAGTTTTAAAGATATAATCAAGGGACAACAGGAGGCGATTTTGTTTTACCAGCTGTCCCGGAAAACGATTTTTCGCCAATACATTAAAATTGTTTCCCTTCTACTATCTGCATGTATTATAAAATTTATACATATAAACCTTCCTCATTAATCACACTATGTATTACAAAAATCCGCATGAAAATCCATTGTCCAATTTTAAAGATCTAAGCATACAATATAGGGACAGACAGCGGGAGACGACTTTGTTTTTACTATTTGAGGATATTGATTTAATAATAGTACCTAACTATAGGTACCACAATATGGATTACATAATATGCGTATTAATGATAAATGTTACTGTTACATGGGCATGTTACAGGTCATTTAAGTTCAATAAATACCGATAAAAAATCTTGATGCTTATAGCCTGTTTATTATTTCGAAGACTGATTTGACATATCGATATGCAACTGTGCTAAATAATGTTGTGGAGTTTTCAAGGATAGAGATGTACTGTCATAATGTAAGTATTAAGTAAGTTTATTACGTTGTCTGAATTCCATAACACAAGTGCTTTAGCTACTTAACATGGAATGAAGGCAATGTGTGTATTGTAAAATAATAAAAAATATAAATATACATTAAAATAATGTAATGAAAAGGACATGCCAAAAGAAGCCCTCGTACTATCCAACCCAGATTTTTTGTTTTTGTTTTCAAAAAATCATGATAAGAAGTGTCAAATCCTTCGTCGAATTAGTGAAGAAACTAAGGTATATAATGTGTTAAAATTAGTTGATGTTGTCAGAAGATCCCTGTCTTCATTGACTTTTAATAATAAAAATTTTCTTTATTTTTATTTTATCAAGAACCTTCTCGTGACTAACAAAATACATCAGTTTACGCGTGATGCCGATAAAAAAAAACAAATATTCATTTTTATAATTATGTATTTTTAGATGCATACACTGTAACGCAAAAAAAAAGCAAAAAGAGATCATGCGACCCTGCCAGGATTCGAACCTGGAATCTTCTGATCCGTAGTCAGACGCGTTATCCGTTGCGCCACAGGGCCAGTTGACGTGGCATGTGAATTTTACCGCCACTATTGTATACAGTTTAGCTGAATAATAATAGCTCGTAAGAAGCCGGTTGTGCTAAATAAATAATAAAATATAATATCTTTCGTTCAATTTTAAAAGGCGGTAGTAGGTAAGTAGTAGTAATTTTAATAGTAAACAGTCATAAAATTAGAAAAGCCCCCCAGGTTTTACTCCACCGTGAAACATTTTGGCAACGTTAAGTTAAAGTAATATTTCGGAAAAGACTTTTCCAATAGGTAGGTAAGTCCCGATCTGTACCTACCTATTGTTATTTGATTTTTATACCCTATGCCCTGCCTCCTGTTTTAACCCTTAGCTGCATAGTGTTGTAATACTACATCAGTATAATTTTCCTCGATGTTTTTTGTTTTTTCTAGCTGTCTTATCTACAGATTGTTTATTCTAAATTGTTGTCAAAGGAACAATTAATATCTAAGAACGCAGTATTGACTTTAGACCACGTTTATTTTTTTCCCATGATGCAGGTCACATAATTCAAGAAGGATAGGATTTAATTCGGACAAAAAAAATCATGCAGTTAAGGTTTAAACTACCTAGCCTTGGTGGCTAGGTTTTACAGCCTAATTGGTTCAGCCGTTCTTAATGTATTTGTTCTGGCAGTTCTAATGATTTTAACGACTGTTTAAATTGTGTTGGTATGACTCCTGTTGTAGATATAATGATTATTTTGTTTTTAACTTTTAAGTTTCTCGACTCCTTTTTATTTATGGTGTCGGTATAATGATGGTCGCGTATTAAGCTTATTTTATTATTCATCCTCATACGAAATGTCACTAACTGTTGTCATTTGAAGACATCAAGGAAACGTCACTAACTAGGCAAAAAAATCTTAGCATTGGTGTCCTTTTACACGTAATACAGCTAAGTATGTACATGTTTATTTTCTGTTAAAACTTGACGGTTACTACTCTAATCAGTTACATTTTTACCTTGAACCCATCGCAGCGCCGCGCCTCGTGTTCTTATTCAATAGTTTTAACTATTTTTAAAGTAGAAAACCACTTGTGCACTTCACGCCTTTTAATACCAAAGCGGAGTAGGCAGAGGCACTTGCTAAGCAAATGCCCACGGTTCATAAAGGATGTTTTATTTATATACGTATGTATTTAAAATGAAAAATTAATGTTAAGTACATTAATTTTTCATTTTAAGGAAGTATATTTTGTTTAGCGCTAAACGCTTTAGCTATTGCATGGGATGAAGGCAATGTGTGTGTTGTTGTAAAATATTTATTTATTTATCTTCATCATCATCATCAGCCCATACTGTATTTATTTATAAATCTTATTTAACCCAACGTGACAGGGGGTGAGCCCAAAACCCGTCGTTTACGAAAAATATATAAACAAAAATAAAAAATAGGTACCATTTATTTTTGTAGTGTACCTATCGTAAATATCAACCTATACGCCGCTACCTATCTAGAACCCCTAGGTAAAGAAATAATAGTCACACATCACAAGTGTTTAGGGATCAAATACATTTTAGAAGATTGCCATCAAGAATATATTTTACAAAAACTAAATGAATTCATAATTTATTCAAAATGTGGTGATAAGTCATTGTTACAGGGGGAATTAGGTAGGAGACCAGTCCAGAAGATTAGATTTGATTTAAATAAATTAGATTTTTTTAGAGCTAAAAATGTTCTTGATCCTAGACACTTTTGATGTGTGTACTATGTATGACAACAACTTTGATATAAGTGTCTAACATGCATGACGCAGACCTACTTGTGCAAAAATAATTTAATAAAATATACTTAATGTCTTCATAAACAACACTAGCGCAGAGCTCAGGAAATTAAAATAAAATGTTTATACAAAAACGACAAATAAAACGCAAACATATAATTCCGGCTTGTATAAACTGAGCTCTACTTCGAAAGCATACATACAATACAATAGCTCAGCTAAACAATTCCAAACGTATCCAGTCCTTACGTATATGAGCCAAGGTTTTCTATTACTTACATACACAACACGACAAGGATGTTTTGGCGCGTGACAACTGAATATTCTGTACGATTTCACACCTCTCTTATAGTTTTCTGTTACTTGGTTTATTTTAAGTATTTTGTTTATGCCTGTATTGTGATAATATGGAGGATTATTGATGAAAAAGTAATTTAAAATAATTGAATTCGTTGTGAAAGACGTTAGACACGAGCCAAAAGATCCTTGTGGTGGAGTAAGTACGTGGAACAGGTGTGCGTCAGGTGCAAGTACCCGGCCAGTGTGCTTGCACCTAAACTGATAAGGCCGAGACTTCATGTGATAAGATAAAGTAGTACCGATAGAACTTGAGTGCGCGCTTACCTAGTTATCACTTCGTATCTTCGTACGAAACGTGAAAAATAGGTGAGTTTATCTAGATATACAGACAGAACGTGCAGTGGTCTTATAGAAACGTTGTTGGGATCATCAATATGAACAACGTTTACTATAGCGACAATGTGGGGAATTGAAATGAAAAAAAAATGTCAATCCCCATAGAAAACGCCATCTCCCGAGGTAAAAAATTTACTATTTTGTATGGGACTTAAAAGAAAAATTTCATTTCCCCGCAATGTCGCCAAAGTAAAAGTTGTTCAAATTGACAAGTCCACCTCTGCCTAAGGCCTATCCCTCAGAGAAGCGGGCGTGACGTTTGTAAATGACCTATGTATACCTATATAAGTCCACCTAACTTATAAGGTACGTTAATTATGTACCTACACTACTACAATCAACGTAAAACCACGTAATAGTTTCGTAACAATCATTATTGTGGTAATTCCCGCAACTGTGTGGTAAAAACTGGTGCAATAATAGTAACTACGAAAGCATACGTACATACCTACAGCTCTTAACAATACATTTGCCTACATAGCTATACCTTCACCATTGCATACATAATTATTGTTACATAATGCAAGTATGTATACAAAGATAAGTAGGTAGGTAAACGTTACAAGTTGTTTTATAAAAACCCTCAGGAATTTTATTTTTTTACATCTTGATTTGATACTACGAAGACAGGAGGAAGGAATCATCATTTTCATCATTTTCCTGCCCTTATCCATTTTCCACTAGGTGGGGTCGGCGCAACATGTTCCTTTTCGCCATTCATCTCTATCATTCGTCATCTCTGCAGTTACACCTTTCACGCACATATCATTTTTCACATAGTCCATCCATACCTTATTTGGTTTCCCTCTTCCCTTGTATCCTTCATACTCACCACTTTCCTTGTTATATGGTTTTCATCCCTCCTCATGACGTGCCCAAACTTTCTAACTAATCTTTTCTGTCACTGGTGCTACTTTCAGGCTTCCTCTTATGTACTCATTTCTAATCCTATCCATTCGAGTAACTCCACACATCCATCGTAACATTCACATCTCTGCCACATGTATTCTTCTTTAATCTGTCACCATTGATCCCCAACATTCAGATCCATACATTAAGACAGGTCTGATGACAGTTTTAGACAGGAGGAAGGAATATTAACACAAAAGACAATTTGAACTAATTCCTGGAGGCCAATTCGGCTAGACTTTCGTAGTTGCATCGCTCTGGCATCGTAGCAGAAAACGATTTGCATCGCTGTTTTACTTCGCGGAGAGGAGGAAAAGCAACGCTCAGTGGACTCCGAGCTCAAGACGGCGGGCATTAACTAGAGTGCGGCTAAGATGGCACCAATGGAGAGAGGGACCTGGAACGTGATCTACAGGGTTCTATATACCTATAGTTGGGCTCATCTAATAAGTGAATTCTGACAGGTCAACTGACGTGTGTGATAGTGTTGTATTGAAAACATTCGAATGCGTGAGAATCGATGTGTATGTGTAGTGTTTCGATTGAAGTCGTCATACATATTTTTTATCTCCCAACGGCGACCGTGATAGGCTAAGTAATACCGTAAAAACATTAATTCATTAAAATGGACTCTGTTATATACGTATAACTTTATAAGTACATATACATGTGCAAATCATTCATTTTTATTTTACCACACTTACATTCGATTCAATAAGCACGTGTCCAAAATCGAAACGATTCAACTTGATAAATCAACAAAAACATTCCAGCACTAGATTATTGATGAAAAAGAAACACAAAGGAATAGAATGTTCAGTGCTGTTACCGGCATACATTTTAAGGTTAATTATTTCCGTTCTAAAAATATTCAATGTTTTTCATGGTCGTTCTCAATGTGTCAGAAATCACTTATTAGATGAGCCCAACTATAGCTAGATCCTAAGTAAGTATTTCGCTCATTTACCAGTCACCAGAGATAAGGATAGAAGTTAAAAAATAACAATGTTGTCAAGTAAACTCTAAAAGCGAATAAACTATACCTGATTAGTGTATCAATTTGAATGTAGACCTTATTGACGTAAAGGCACAAGTGGCAACCTCATTAACCTTTCACGCTATACGGCTTGACGAGGCGCCGCGTACAGTCACGCCTCTTCTTGCATGAACGAGTACACCTACAGTGCTGTACCTAATCGTTACGTTGAATTATCGACAAGGTAATAAATATAGGTGACTACTAATAAATACAGCCTATTAAAAAAGTAGGTGCATTTTTTATCCTTAAGAAATATTTTTTGATTGAAAAACTAGTTTTATAATCAGTTGAACAAGGAATATTTTTTCCTAAAAACGGCATAATGTTAGTTTACGTTGGACTCTTAATACTGTATTGATGTGTGTTGGTTTTAAAATTAGTCAAATTTTTCAGTAGGAACTTCATGTGTAACTTTTTGCGACTGTTAAAATCTGAATGTGTTGAAAAATATAATTCTGAAGAACGGAAAGTCGCCGGTTAACTATCAAAACTTGCCCCACTTGTTTTCTGTGTATGTACATAATATCTGTAGCTGTAAAAAATAAATCGGTAGTAGGACTAAGTAGTAGGTAGGCGGATAGCAGTTGCGTGCACTGGCTTTTACGACAAGGTAGGCATTAATCCCCAAGGATTGACACCTATGTATAGGTAACTTGTATTTACGAAACAAAGGTACCTACCTACATATTAGTCACCCACAAAACACAGGACCTTCGTTAGCCTATGTCGTGAGTACAACAAAAAAAAATCTAGCAATAACTCTGTTATTAGGTCGAGTAGCCAAAATACTAAGGTAGGCAGTGTCTTTTTGCTTATATGGTGTGGACGCTACTGGCGGATAGAAACTAACTAAAATAGTAAACTGTCTACTACGTTCATCGGTGGTGCTCTCTCAAAGTAATTTAAAAAACAATTGTAGTTAAAAGATCAGACAATTCGCACAATATCAAGAATAATGTAATTAAGGTCACTTTATCGCGGGCACATCTTTTTATACTAAAACAGTAGCAACAGTATTTTTATTAAATTTATTCTTTGCTTATACCTACTACCATTTGAAATGTCACATGAAAATATTCCTTCATTGCTTCATCTAGCAAATGTGTGTTTGCCGTCTACCCACTCGACAGCCCACAGGCCGCGCGCGGGGTGAACGAGGTTGAAATATTCAAAGGGTGCAGTGTAAAGGGCACCATGACTTATTTAATTTCCCATGAGGAATCATACGGAACTGACGTCCATAAATAAACCATGAAGGTGAAAATGTTTTCAAACTGTCGAGTTAAGTAGGTAAATGTTTTATATTGAATGCGAATGAAATACGAATAGTTTTAAAGTTCTTGCTTTTTATAACCACTCAAGAAACCAAGGCATGTAAGTTGCGAGTATGTGAAATTTTCGGGGCTCTTGCTTTCTGTTAGTTATGAAAGGTGGCGCTAGCTGTATTAAGGGGGATTAATGTCAACGAAATGTTTGACGTCAATCAGTCAGTATTTAAGGTGACAGTTTTTTTAATGTTTGTTTACATGTCACAAGTTTCTGAAGATTGAATAGCTTACCCAAATAATAAAAATACGTAATAAAATATTACTGACAGAAGTCATCCGGAATATCTACCAGCGACATCTAGATAAGAATTGTTTGAAGTTCTAAAATGCTCCATTTCAATAAAAACATACCTAGTTTAGTACTTTAGGTAAGTAATTAGATAATCATAAAGAGTTAAGTCACACCTACAATTAAATTCACTCGCATTTTACTATCCTTGCTGATAAATAAATGGCCTACATAGGAATGTGGTTTATTACTAGCAATTCCGTCGAAAAGGCAATCCAGTATTCGTACACAGGTACTAAAATAACGTGCACTATTTTATGTAATAAAGTAAGAAGTTTATAGTAGGTATTTTAGTTTCTGTAAACTAGCATTTTAATTTCAGTAAACCTACCACAGAATAATAATGATTACTATAGGTTTACCAGGGTCTGATGGCAAAAAAATCATAAAAAAAAAGTCATCTGTCAACTGAAATTTCGAGGAATTGCTTTTGTTGGTGAACCGTAAAGTATCAAAACTGTTTATTACAATTTCCTAGCTTATTTCTAGCGTCAATTTGATTTTTCCCTTTTTGCACACAGGTCCTGGTAGACCTATATCAAACTTGTTCATGTAAATTCGACCGCTTACTGACGTAGATGCTATAAAAACGTGTAATACGACGTATACTGAATATTCGCATGCTCATCACATGGCAGTCGTGGCCGAGCGGTTAAGGCGTCTGACTAGAAATCAGATTCCCTCTGGGAGCGTAGGTTCGAATCCTACCGACTGCGAATTCTTTTTTTTGTGTTTTTTTGTTTACTTTTATTCACCTTGACATGTACACGTGACATTTTACATTCACCAAGGTCAAACAGTGTTTAATGTAAAAAGTAATAAAATCAAAGCGGCTCGTATTTTCCACCTACATACCTACTAGTAAGTTGGTAGTTAAACACGCTGATAAAGAATAAGAAGAAGAAAGAAATAAATGAAGACCGTAGAGTTCGTACCTACTTTTAACTACTATACCTAAAATAAACTTTATTTGTTTTTACATTCTTTTTATTTCCTCTTTATTGTGTTATTTTTACATTTTATCAAATGTCCTTTCTTTCTATCTTATTTTTATATTGGCGAGCATTTAAACCTCAGACGAGAAAAATATGTGAATATGAATCTGCAGTAGGTAATTAAACATTATTAACCATTACGTACACGTCCCTCCTGTTGATGTGATAACAATTAAACTTCCATACTTTTAGTCGAATGTCCAAGTGGAAGCGAATGTCGAATGGGCAAGTGTTAACTCTTTTTCGGACAGTGAACGCCCATAGACGTCGTAACAGTAAAACATCTATTGTCTATTTTACTGTCCGCGAATGTGTTAATATGTATATCATTAGGTCATCATAAAATACCATGTTTACGCCTTTACATCGCCAACAAAACCCGCTACACCCAAACACAATATAAAGCGTTCTAAAGTTCTCTAGCTCGCCATTTTCCAGCCAAATCGGTCCATGGACTCGGCGGCGGCGGCGGCGGCGGCATCTCACAGGCATCGATCGCCTACGTCACACGGCTAGGTGGCTCAGCAAACCTCATTAGTGACTTCCACTGCACGTGCAAGGCTCCGGGGCAGGTGGGGGGAGGCGCGGGGAGCGCGGCGGGGGAGGGGACAAAACAGGGTTGCGACACGAGAAAATGACGTGGTTGGAACGTGACAAAGTGAAAATGCGCCGGTCTGTGGTGTTGTGATTTCTTGATAACGATTGTGGCTGTGATGGCTATCGGTACTCTATTGGTAATGCCGTTATAATGGTTGGTTGAGTAAATGCAGAAATGTTGAGCCGGAGATTTGCATACCTATCTCAAAACATTCCTGAGTGAATTAGGTAATTGGACACGTATAGGTTTGCAATTGCATGCGCGGCTTGTGCTGACAAAATGTACCTACAGATTATAGCGATATGAAAACAGACCAAGCCATAACCAAAAGAAACTACCCCAAAAAAACAACCGACAACATCATACGCCACGTGTGCAAAACAAAAACAGAAATCTTGAGGGAACTCAATTTGCGGGGCAAATGAAACAGCAAACCGCATTAGACTCGGCCAACTGGCAGTCAGTGGCACCCCTGCGCCGGCTCGTCCTGGGATTACCACTGGAGACGGGGACTTTGGTTTCATTACTTGTGGCAGTCGCCGGGGAAAACTGCACCCGGGGAAGACTTTTTGATGAAGTTCCAGCGAACATACTTCGTAACGTTTTCTGTGACCGATTTTATGGTCCAAAAATTGATCTCGATCTGAGAAATGAGGTGTTGTTACCCACATCTCTTGTCACAAATACACAATGCACTTTAATTCTAACTGAATTATATAACAAAGGAAGGGAATTATCGTTAATTCTTGTAATGTTCAAATTACTGTATTAAATGGTTATGTCCCTACCAACAAAAATAATTTAGGAGCTATACGAAAAATATATTTTAAAAATAACTTTTTCATCAGGTTACGTTCTTACGAAAAAAAACAGACTTCTTGCTTCCGAAAAAAGCCAACTAAAGACTTGAGAAAGTAATAAAACTACCCTAAGAAAATTGGAATAGTTCCCTTTAAAAGGCCCCCGTTGAAACGCGACCGAAATGTACAAATATTGCGGGCGGATCCCCTTAGAGACTCTCTGCAGGGGTCACTAATGCCCGGGATGATTAAGTCGCAATAGCTGGAATGGCAATATGAATATCAAGCGATGCATGTGACATTATCACGTGATAAATCATGGATTTATCTCTTTAAAAAATCGAAATCAAATGTCTACTTTTGGAAGATTAAGATACATTACAAAATAATGGAATTTAATGAGGTTTCTTTAAAAAAAGAAAGAGCGAGTCTCAAGACGAACGATCATAGAATAAAGTAGTTGCATGTCTTTCGTTTTAAACTATCTTTGACAGATTGGTTTTTTAGAAAACTTCTCATTATAATATGACAAATTGATAGTAAGTGTACCTACCCATATGTATGAATTCCAATTTTTTATTAATTGATTTGAAGTATGAAATCTCGTTAGTGGCATTTCGTATAACCATGACGAGGAAATCAGTAACGAACGAACCATCGAAAACAATAGGATATTGCACTGTAGGTTTCCCCAGGCTAAGCAAACAAAATGTCTCCGACATATAATAAACATTAATTGCGAAAATTACGTATCAGCTATAGTACAAACTTTAAAGGAATTCTTGAGACCACGCAGTCAGTTATCTGATAAATAAACTATCTGTGACTACCGATGTTTGCCAATTTAATTCACTTGTAAAAGTAAAAAGGCACTAAGCGGAACATTGAGTTTTTCATTGTCGCAGTATAATCCGGAAGAATCCGTACACTTGAAACAATAACAACAAAAGCCAAAAGATGAACATACAGTTACAAGATTACTTTTATTAGCATGCACCCCTTCCAATTTCAAAAAACATGTTACAGAAACAGGCGACCAACTGCTTTGCTTCACTAAAGAAATGTTTGTCCAAGTCAACCAGTTGGTACCATACTATTGCCATACGAACCAGCTCGCATCTCCCGCATGTCCCAAATGCGGTGCCTAATGCTCCATATGGCAAAACACTACGCAATTCTCAAATAACCATTTCAAAAAGACCTTCGAATCTCCCCCTATTACTTCTACAAATGCTCAGAAAGGGATACAATCGGGAGACCAAAATAAAACGGTCGATGATACATGTTGATAAGGCGAGCGAGAATTTCTGGGCGCGACATATGCATGCATTAGAATGATGCGTATATCGGACACCCAGCGGATTACGGAATAAATTGAACAACTGGCTTCATTGGTCAATGTGCTTGACAAATAAACGTTGGTCACCACAATATTCAATGGGTTTTTGAAGTTTACAATTATATAGAGACAACAAAAGGGGTGACACTACGGGAAATACGGTAGGCTTGGTAATAAATTAATCGAAGTACCTGTTTCTTTGATATAAATAAATTCATTTGCATAATAAAACAAGGTCGTGGAATAAACCTTCAAACACTATTTGTTATACAGACAATCTAAGTAGTAATAATAAGTGTATTTCTTATATGCATAATAATAAGTAACGATCTTGACTATAAATGGTGGAATTGGAATATTTAAATTGACGTTTTCAAATTCTGCTCTAGAAAACATGAAAAAATACCTACCTACTGATAACTATATTTTTTTCTAGAAATCAAGAAATACTGTGTAAAGAAGACACATGAAAACTTGAAAAGATATACTGCAGTACACTTTGTATAAGTAAATATGTTTCTATTGGTAGAACCATACATAGAAAAGAGGTTTTATAAACCTAAATACGTATCTTTGTTAACAATGGAAGTACAGTACCTACCTACTTCAATTGCGGACTCAAGAACGAACATCTGATTACATCTATTGTTTAGACAATTTAGATCGATTACGAAATTAACTGAACAAATGGTATCATCACCAACTCCTCCATCCGCCTTCTCTTCATACAGTGTCAAGTTATTGTTGCGCAACCACGTGGTTCCGAGAAGGAATCCGATCGGCGCCGGCGCACGGAAACCGACACCGCTGCGACCACATTCCATACAATCTAATCGTGTAACAAATATGGCAGAGGTGGCAAAATAACTAGCCAGCTTTGTGGGGAATTTAATTGCCGGTTACTTCGATGTGACGCAACCTTTCCTATGCGGTTTTACTGAGAAAATATGTATTGAAAAAGTCGTGTTGCTAAGAAATGTTTAAAGTATAAGATGTGTAAAAGTCTAAAAAGATAATAAAAATCTCTATTACTGATAAACAACGATGACACTTTCTATAGTTACTCATTTCCATAAACTGTAACGCCACTGTAGGAACAAGTTTTAAGATTTTTAATAAAGAGTATTCTAAAAACATCAATCTGTCAAAGATAGTGGGAAACGAAAGAGATGCAACTACTTTATTCTATGATCGTTCGTTTTCGGACTTGCTCTTTGGTTGATTTTCCTTTTTAAAGAAAACTCCTGATTGAGGCTTAGAACTATGCCAACGCATTATAACAAGTGAGGAATTCAAAATGGGTGGTGACTACACACCTTCAAACGAACGAAGTATTTACCGTAAGAGCAAAACACAGCCAAACGACTGGCCAGACGTTTTGGTAACACCTTTTCGAACAAAAAAAATATAACTTTCTAAAACAAATTTTCAAGATAGGTATCAGAGGGTCATTGCTACATATGACCTTCACCCATTCATGTCTTCATTTATTCTTCCAGTTTCACATGTCATTGCGAAGGTAGTCCGTTCTCACGGGATTCCTGTGACTGTATGTGAGATGGTGTTTGCTTGTTGACCGTTAGCACACACCCAAGCACTTCACACGTCAACTCTTGACGAATGTACCTACTGGGGGGCTAAAACGGCCGTAACATCCCAAAAGATGAAAATAGTCGTCTAGCCACAGGCATATTCAATCCAGTGGGAGTTTTAAGGCTAAATCTGTCATAGATATTAGAAACATAATTAAAACTAAGTGCCTCTGCCTACCCAGATTTGGGATTAAAAGGTGTGAAGTTTAGTTATTATTTTTATTCAAAACTAAGACTTACATAGGTCGGAAAACCTATTTTTTGGCTTTTCATTATCTTAAAAATATTTATTATGTTTACCTATATCCTTCCATGAAGAAACGATTACTATATTTAGCATACCTAGTTAGGTGAGGTTTATTTTGTGACTTGAGAAAACTTTTGTATTAAGTCCACCCGTTTTACATAAAAAATATCACTTTATCTGTAAAAAAAAAGGTGTATAATGGTCTTGTACAATAGTTTTTAAAGAAACACTCACAGACATTACCTATATTACAAATTACTTGGAGTTTTTTTTGGGAAGTAGATACAGAAATACGCAAATAAATCACAAATTAACAACTAAAATTAGAGCAATGAAAAACGAAATCTGAAATAAGGTAGGTATATGTTTATATCTATTTCTGTGTAGATATCTCATGATTTCAAAGATGCTGTTCAGTACCAAAGCTCAGATTAAAACGGCGGCGGTAAGAGCTCGCACAAATGTTCATCTCCATTCGTCCATCGTCGAGGAAGCACTATGAGAGCAATATTTATTTGAACAGCTACAAGGCGAAGTGTATGAGCCGCCATCATGCGTATCATGAGATGAAACTTTAAGTGCCAGAGTGATGACAGTTTTCATAACATTTTCGGTTTTTTTTTAACGCGAAACACTTAGGTTCGTGTATGTAGTACGAATTTCAGGTTTAGAATTAGCAGTAAGTACCTACCTACTTATAATTAGAATTCTATTAGTGTGTGATTGTATCAGTTCTCTGAAAGGGAAAGGTTAAATTAAATAACTGCACAAAATCGTATAAATACTGAGTGTAAAAGGACCCCGAGCAATGGTCCATTTCTATTTGACGGCATTTTCCTTATACCTAATAACTAAAACATATACATAGGTAATATATTTTTTTATACCATTTATGTGTGCGCGCGAAACCATCGACGACGGTGGAGGCAGAGAGACGGCGGCGGCGGCAGTGTGAGTCGGCTAC
>SJJU01004503.1:0-41186 GCA_012932125.1 Conopomorpha cramerella | reverse complement strand
AGTTTTTAAAGGATTTTCGGACATTAATATCTAAATAACCGTTTGAGATAAGTTTATGAAATTTAGAACATGATACATATCTACGACAGATATCTCTCAAGTCTCAATATATGAGCCAAAATTGTAACGTTTATGTGAAAAAGTTTTTGATTTCATAATCATAATATTTTATTGCATTCATGAGTACAATGGTTCTTACATAATTAATTAAATAAAATAATTAAGGGTTCAGTCATGAAACCCTGATTTATGAGGGGGTCAAAAGTGTCTCCAAATGGTTTGTGTAATATTACACACACAAACGGTGCGACGCGCCAGTTCTGTTTCTTGAACTTGGCTTGACATGCTACTGCGTGTCTAGATTTCTCATATTCATCAAATAGACATAAAATTCATAAAATATCCTTCGAGCAGTTTTCAAGGCGCATGAACACAAACACTGTAAAACGAGATTTTTATTTATTATTATTAAGAGTAGGACTCTTCGAGTAGAGTCTGGGAGTCATTTAGCGTCATTACATAATAATCAATGAGAATATTACTTATTTTTTGGATTTAAAATCCCAATTAACTTCATTAACATATTCTTGATAACACTAATGCGGATAAGTTGTAAAAGTAATTACTTGTTAAATTATATAGTAATAGTAATTATGGTAATGGCGCGCACAGGTGCACACCAACCTCATTAATGGTATTTTATTTTTTATTAAAATACACTTCAAACTTTCTAAATAACGTTATTATTATTTAAAATTTACCTACGAGCACTGATAATAGTACAACAAGGTATAAAATGTGTAACATGTGTCTCTATCCACTATTCTACCCGACCTACTCAGTCTGAGGAATAAACCAAAATCTATTTTCTTTTCATTTTTCATCAGTACCGCAGAAAAAAACAGCCAAATCAGTTAGGTAATACGTAAATATTCATAGCGTCTAACGCGGAAGCTCTCATACATTATGATGATACAATAATGAGTATTGAGATTCAAGTGGACCATGATGTGATATAGTGCAGATTATGAACTCGTACATTCGCTCGTTTCCTTGACTTCTCGCCAGAGAAAAGATGTGTTTGCTTCCACAATGCCCGTTTGTCTATTTTACTATGTAATAGCGACACGCCTCGGCCTCGCACGATATATCAGTGTTTCTCTACGGATTATGCACGCATTATAAACGTTCTCTAGGAACCACTCTATCTGTTACAGAATACCGCATCAAAATCAGTTCGGTGGTTTTAAAGATATAACCATATAATATAGGCACAGACAGTGAGATGCGACTTTGTTTTATACTATGTATTGATCTATTAGGCGCCTCGTGAATTATATAAATATAACCGAAGTCCACGCGGGCGAAGCTGCGGGCGGAAAGCTAGTTTATAAATAAATAAATAACTGTTTCGGAGCATATTGTCATGCAAACTATGAAATCATTTCCCTTGATTAAATAAGTACATATCGACAATAGGCAACTACATTTTACCTACATACCAGGTGGATTTGCCATTTACGCGAACCAAACGGTTTGCGTCTACTTTCATAGTGCGAACCGTCAGGACGTGGAACGACTTGCCGGAGTCTGTGTTACCTGCGCTGTACATTCTGAAGGTCTTCAAGCCACGGGGGTGAATAGGTACCTAATGAACAAGTGTGCTACATTGTGGACTACATCGCTGCTTAACATCAGGCAGGATGGTGGTCAAACGCTTGTTCATAGTTATTAAAAAAAAACACAGTTCCTTAAATCAGCATTCAATGAGCGATTTCCAATGTAAGCGCCTAACTGTGTGTCACATTTTACGACAGTTCTAAAACATTGGGTTTTACCTTCGTAAGGTACGAGTCATCTGCCTATATCGATGTTCGAATTTTAATTCCGATAGCTTTTAAATTTTCACGTTCTCTATCCATAATGCATGGAGGATCCGGCGCGGTTCTCGGAACGCATACCGATCTTGGCGTTCAGTTACGTACGGTTCCATCGTTTTATTCACAACGGCCGCTCGCCGATGTTTTGGGCTCTTTTCAACCGTCTATCTCGGCTTGAGCCGGCGTTTTTTTGTCGTCCGGATCACGTCCGTCTCTAATTGTTGTCTCGAAAAAGGAAATAAAATGCGCGTAATCCTATTATATTATTAATCGAAGCGGCGCATAACATGTTTGAGCGGCGTTTTTTTTCTTCTTCGATTCAGAGTGTGAATACTAAAGGATTTTATGTCATAAGTCCGTGCTTGATTTATATGTCGGGTACGGCCATACCTGATGGTTCTTTCGTGAGGTTTTTTTTCTTTCATCTGTTTATGCGGTGCCATTGTGGTGAGGCGCCGTTGCATCCATTCGATTGGAATGCTCGCGGGAATTCAAACTTTACACTCGCAAATGAATAATAGCTTGGTTGGCGCCTCGCAGACGCAACCTCCATACACGACAATGTGCTGTCTATTGTGTTAATAAACAAGATATTTTTAGGCCGACAACAAATTAAGCTAAATACGCTGAGGACATAAATCGTTTTAGTTAAATGGATTTTGCAATATGCTTCGCTGAGATTGTGATAGAATTAAATACAAATTTATTGGTGCCTTATGTACGTTGTAGATGACTGTGCTGGTTTTGTTATTTTACTAATTTAACGTGGCGCCGTGTTCTGAATGGACACGTGTAATGTTAAGGCGATCTTATTGGTAACAAGTGGAGTGCCCGCGTTGATGTCTTTTCGTTCTACTGAAATAAAGCTGTTATCTTGTGCCGTTGTATAGTTAAAATGCACAAAAAGTTGATTCGGTAGTTAAGAAAGTACATGTCTTATGATTTAGGTGTGTCTTGTACAATAGATTCCTGCTACAGAATTTTCTGGCTGCACTGAAAAATATATAGATAGCAAAATTCGACTCACATGTACATACCTACAGACATATACTAAATATCTGCGAAAAAAAGTACCTACTAGCTGAGCAATATAAATATTTTTGGTTTATACAAAACAAAATTCATATTGCAACACCTACTTGTCGTTTTGTATTACAATTAAAGTAGGATACTTTCATGTTTCTTATTCGAAATTATTTCTACCGACACGAGGTTTACAATTTGTAAACCTTGAGTCTATATTATTAGCATATTTACCAGTCTTGCAAACACACCATCGGACACAGCAAGCACATTTGCAAGAATTCAATGGAAACAACTTGTCGCAAACAATCACCAGTCTCAATCGATTACTGAGATAGTAAAGTCGATTGTCTGAAGGCTCGATGCCGCCGGCATGTTACCAGACGGCAGGTCGCAAAGGGCTGCCCCTTCATTAGTAAGACGCGTTTTTTGTCTCGACACCATTGACAATGTCGCCTCAGTCATGAATGGGCCATTCAAATGAATGGAATTCCTCGGTATCGCCTAAGCGCCTCCCTTTTATTGTGTCGACGAGACTACGTACATTCTTGTCATTTCTTTTTTTCACTGCACCGACGCTGGAATCTTGTTGTGGGTGAAGAAAAAAAAGGGCGGGATTTTATGTGCCTTTTAGTTTGGCTCCTGTTAAATTGGAAAAGTGTCGGATTGTAGGCTTCGGAAATGGATTTATGGGAGATTTTGAAGAAGGTATGCGCCGACAAAGATTTTTGAGCTGTGCGCGTGTATTTTACATAGGAAACATTATGTTAGGATTATACAGGTACATTTTAAACATCATGATCATTGGACCATCATCATCACCTTCAGCCAAATGACGTCTACTGCTGGACAAGGGCCTCCCCCAATGATCATTAGATACTAACACGTAATTGTGTGAGACTTGTAATAGCCAAAATATATTTATGGGAATAGGTTGCAAATTAAATAATACGCACAAAATTTGCTATGGAATATCTTCTGTAGAAAAAAGTTATGGTACCTATTTTACCAACACTTTTATATAATACCATCGAAAAATATACTTACACCGATTAAGGCGTTTGAAAATTGAGTTAAAAATAAAGAAGCCATATGTAAATAGACAAAATGTGTTTTGGTAAATCCCTCATCACAAATATTTGGGGGTCTGAAGGTAAGCGAGTTTTTTGACAGAAAGCATATATCAGAATACCCTTAATACTATGCTATATTATACCTTAACACTAGCCAGTAAATGCCAATCGATCATACAGACCAAGTTCAGTCTCAATGTATCGTGAACGACCTGAATAATAGGGCACTGAGCAACTTACCTACATATTTATTATTACCATAAAGCAGCACGAGTTTTAAGACTGCAATCATCCGCCTCTTCACCTCTCAGCGGAGTCCTGATATTTAATGGCACTATAGTTTGTTAAAAACCTAATTGACACTAGAAAAAACAAAGATCACGTTTAATTTGAAGAGGTGCAAATAGCGAACAATCCGTACTAATATTACGAACGCGAAAGTTTTAATACCAAATGGATGTTTATTACTTTTTCAGACATAAAATATTGGTCGGATTTCAACGATATTTTTGTCATAATATAGGCTTAGACATTGGCATTTCGAAAGGCTGTATTTTATCCCGAATTTCCTACGGGAACAGTCTGAACCGTGGTTGTAAGTTTGGAGTACATCTGGTAAATAGTATACCAGTACAATAATTTCGCACTTGACAAAAAAATGTATGGATGATGGACTTGGATTTGTATCGGAAGTGTGTGGGTTCGAGGCCATTTTCGTAGCCTACATACGCTACGGAAAGCTCGGCTTTACGTTGAATGAAAACATCATGGAGAAATCAGCATATCATCAGAATTAGATCCAGAAGTTGTAAGACGGAATGTAATTTTTTTAAAGGACTTTTTGGAATGATAGTCAATACTAATTTTAATTTGAATTTTAGGTGGAATGAATAGTAAGTGACTTAGTATAAAGGCAAGCAACATGCGGCTTTTTGATCAGACAGCTTTTTAATGAGTGTGAACGCTATGTGATAGGATCGCCCCTATTAGATTGGGTTAAGGTATTTTGCCACCGAGTGGACGGCACGGCATCGGACAGAATCGCATTTTAAAAGCATCAGACGAAAATTAAATTTGTGCTACGGGTTTAAAGGCTATATTTCCAATACAATAACAGCAGCTTGATGGTGGACACGTTCATTTTGGAAGATTGTAAAAAGCGTTTCTGTTGATGCCGTGCCTACCGCTCGGTGGAAACCCTTGGCCAAAAACAATTTGAAAATGCAACATATTTTTCTTATTCAAAACTAGCTGGCCCAAACAATGTTTTGCCAATATACATTATTAACAGTGTTTCTATGCACGTATCATACACAAAAAGCTTCCTAAAAAATTACTCTACCTACTGAAGAAAACCGCATCAACATCCTTTGCGTACTAATAAAGATTTGAGCATACAAAGAGACAGCGTGAAGCGTCCTTGTTTTATATAATGTAGGTATTGATGAAAACCACCTATGAGTAGAAAAGTTTCGAAACTTCACCAAATTTTCTAACAGCCTGTGTCAAACCATAGAGGTTCTTTTTTAAAAATTTTCATCTACAGTTCTTATTTTAAATCCAGGCTGGTCACCCACGTAGCGCCTACGTTTCGCAGAATCCCCGGGCCGGATACGCAGGCTCTATGCCCATTGTCGAACGTTCAATGGGCGGAAGCGGATCGTGGGAGACGTCGCATCTGCGCCACTACATTTACTACTTGATACCGGGCGACCTACACAGATCTTTATGGAAAATTATAAACTGTACATGAAAATCACTAAACTGCATAGAAAAAAAAGTTAGAGTTTTGGTGATTTGATGAGCATTAGGTATACATTTATTTGATGTGATTTTTGTATACAAACTGTAGCGTAATAATTCAGAGCTAATGTTATTTTACACTCAACAAAAAACGGCACGGCAAAACGTCATCCATACCAGGTGGATTTGCCATTTACGCGAACCAAAAGGTTTGCGTCTACTTTCATAGTGCGAACCGCCAGGATGTGGAACGACTTGCCGGAGTCTGTGTTTCCTGCGCAGTACAGTCTGAAGGTCTTTAAGTCGCGGGTGAAGGTAAATGCCTAATGAAGAAGATGAAGTGTGCTCCATCGTAGACCACATCTCTGCTTAACATCAGGCAGGATGGTGGTCAAACGCTTGTTCATAGTGATAATAAGAAAAAAAAATATTTTATATTAACTTTTTAATGCTTTGCTTTGTATCATAATTATTTTGACATGACTACACTAATAATAATTTGTTAACGAAGCATTAACAGATTTGATTATTATAGGTATACTTCTTCTTCTTTTCGAGTCGACAGCGTGTGTATCCTATATGTTCTGTGACCAGTATTCGGCCACACGCACAGCGTTGTCTGTGGCCTCGTACAGGTATACTGTATATGATTATTTTAGGTAAATGTAGTAGGAGTAAGTAATTGTATTAAATTTAAATGTGTGACCATAAAAAAACATTAAATATACATAATGTAGCTAAATAATTTTCGGATGCGAATAAATGATATGGAGTGGTAGAATGTTGTGTGTGTGTTCATAATATATTTTTCAATTAATATTCCCGAAAAATGTAAAAACTGTGGACATTTGCTTAGCAATTGCCTCTGCCTACCCAGCTTTGGGATTCAAAGCCGTAATGTGTAAGTTTATAAATATCGTAAACACTGTACTGGATTAAATGCGGATTTATATTTTAAAGTTCTTTAGTTCTTCTTCTCTTAAAGCGCTTATTTATTGAATGTTTTTTTTAAACACAGATCAGATTTGTACAGATGGAGTTTAAAAAGTTACGTGAAATGTATGTTCAAAAATACAGGTAAGTAATGATATTTTGTGTATTTTTCAATAAATGATAGAACTCGAGATTCTAAAGAAGATTTACCTAGAACTAAGAAAAAATACTGCTTGATACGTAAGTGAGTTAAGTCCACTTAAAAAAAATATTAACTTCACGCGAGTTTCCTAAAATATGCAGAGGTTTTATGACAATTATTATTTTTGGTTACGTACGGTAAAGCAATAACCAATCGTGCGTACGCTCATCGTATTATGCCGTCATACGTATAAAAGACGTAACTTTACATTTCCTCTCATGGGAATATTTGCTTTATTACTATACTAATCTAAACTAATAAAGGACATATTCCCATGAAAATAAATATAATGTTGCGTCCTTTCTTCGTTCGACGGCAGTGTTGACGTCACACTCACGACAAGCTATATACCGTATTTTAACTATAAAATACGCAAGTCACATTGCTATGTTGACGCATTACGTACTAATATCCTATGCAAACAATTTTGTTAAGACTAGTTGAACTCGCAGTTCATCTCGTTCCCGTGGGGGATTCGGGATAAAATGTAAATCCTATTTGTAATTCCAATGTTTATACTATACTAGTGTAAAGTTTTGTTGAAATCAGTGCATTAGTTTTTGTGCGAAAGAATAACGAACATCCATCCTAACGTGACCTTTTATAACTATACTGCTGACCAGACAAACGTCGTTTTTTCCAATATACATTATAAACAATAGGATCCTCTGCTATTAGGTATATGCATGTATATGTTAAATAAATCTATCTATTAATCAGTGACGTGCATTGGCTTTTACGACAGGGTAGACAGTAATCCCAAAGGATTGACACCTATGTAGAGGTAACTTGTCTTTACGAAATATAGGTGCCTTGCCTATCTACTCACCCACAAAACACAGGACCTTCGTTAGCCTATGTCATGAGTACAACAAAAAAAGATCTAGCAATAACTCTATTATTAGATCGGGTAACCAAAATACTAAGGTAGGCAGTGTCTTTTTTCCTATATGGTGTACATGCCACTGATTAATTATAACTGCATCAAAATCTGTTGCGTCGTTTTAAAGATCTAAGCATACACAGACAGACAGGGGGGCGACGTTGTTTCATTATGCATAATAAATTCTCGCATTTCTCCTGGAGTAAGTATATGAGTAAATGCATTTTGCATTTCTTTTATTGGACATTTCATGTTATTTTATAATATATATATATATATGCACCTCTATCGCCTCTTCCACTCTGATAAATTTCTATGTAATTAAACATTTATTGATGTTCGTTAGTCCCGCTAAAACTCGAGAACGACTGCACCGATTTGGCTATTTTTGGTCTTGAATTACACGTGGAAGTTCTGGAAAGGTTTAGAAGGTGTATTTTATCCAATACACGGGGTACAAAGGCGACTTCCTATGGCAAAACAAATGTTTGCCGAGACAACTAGTTTTCAAAATAACAGTTTGTATGTCTTACGCAAATATTCCGATCAGTCGAATGGGATTTTAACGGAACTTGATGAGAAGATTATGTTATATCTTTTTTTTATTGCGTCTACTATATCAAGCAGGACAGTGGTCAAACGCCTGTTCACTGAGCATTAAAAAAAAAGAAACATTTTCAAATATCGCGTGAAGTCTGGGGCTCTACCATGGACTTCTTAAAGTGTTATTATTTACGCGAGTGAGAGGGATAGAGTTAAACAGATGGTATAGCGTTGTCACTATTATACAACGTTCACATGTAAATTTAAGTCATAGTACGGATCATTTTTACTGAAACGCACACAGACATTATAACTCAATATTGTTCACCGGGTATATAGGCGCGAATATAATTATCAAAGACAAGCTCGAGCTTACCTTTATTATCCACTCGTGACCACGACGCATGCAACTGCGTCGAAACGTCGAGTAAATTGACACACATCTTAACTAGGTAAGGCACTTGTGTTATGGAATTCAGACAGCGAAATATACTTACTTAAATACATTTTTTTATTTTAAATTCATACTTACCCAGATACATCCAAGAAGTACTTAAAAGCTCATCACCTGAGTACCTGTCAGCAGTGGGAATCAGACCCACGACTCTGAACAGATGCAGACATGCTGACCACTACACCAACGGGCCCATCAAAGGTGTTAGGTCCTGTCAAAGAGTTTATTAAATTGCAACTGTATGTTAATACGCTGAAATATACAAAGCTAAGCTAGCTTATCTGCCGCCGCCGATGCTGTCTTTAGCGCTGGCGCCAACTCTGAACGCTTCACGCCTCGCCGCCGCCGCCACTGACGTCGCCGGCGCGGGGGCGGGCGGCGTTATCTGTGGACTTTGCATCGGGGATCAGAGGCCGGGGGAAGGGTTATTCCACAAATCGGGGGATTTGCTGTTAAAAATGTGTCTTTATGTCCAGAAGGATTATAGTAGGATCCTTGAAGACTCACCTCTACAGCTCTGGCGGCGCCCGCTTTGGTATTAAAATGCGTGAAGTGTGTTTTTTATGTGAGTTTTAGTTAGATGGGGGACTGTATATAGAGGATATTGTGGAGATGATACTGTAGTTGGTAGCAGTTTATAATGCATATTAAGAAGAAGGTGTTTGAAATGAACAAAGAATCTTTTTATTCTCGTCACACTAAATTTAATTTATTGCTTAGCATACATCACAGCTGAATGAACAAACACAAATCAAATCGGACTAAGCATCGATTTGATTTGTCTAATCAGATTATGCGAAGTCGTGTCCTCTTTATGCCGATGATGTAAGAGTTTAAGGAAAAAAAGTTGTACGATCAAAACCAAACTGAAATTAGAAAGTATTGCCACCCACCAGGTCAACTTAGGCCTCTAATAGGTTTGCCGATGCGATTTCGTACTGTTATTTCAAAGTACAATTTTATGTTATCTGAACTGTAATTCTTAGGTCATAAAAGAAAAAATGCACGTGACGGAAGTATTACAGCTCCATAAAGATACGGATATCTGTGACAACATCTTATTATAAATTACAACGAAAAAAAAAAGGATGGTGTTTCCACCAAACTTTACAAATTATTTTACCCACCATCATGATTCATTGACAAACAGTTGACTATTTAAGTACCTACCACCAGCGAGTACAATAGATAAGATCCCTAACAATAGAATATCAGGTGTGACAAAAACATTGTTTCGGAAACTGTTTATGTCGCTTCCCGAAAGTATATTGTATGGAGTATTTGGCACACGTGTGCGAGTGTCCATTCTGCGGGCAGCGAGAGATGCGTAAGATTGATCTATGGCGGCGGCGCGCGCGGTGAGTCATCCATCCATTGAGCGGGGCGCTTCCATTGAGGCTCGCTCATTGCGTCCCCGCCAGCCGGCCCCGTCGCGCTCGCGCACTCGCCTCCGCCGCTCGCCTATCATGACAGCCGCTGTCTCGCGATACGACGTAAGTTGCGCCTGCGAACGGACTTAAAACACTACGCCGATTACCAACGCAACTCGCTCCACGACACTCTGACAATATTCTTCCGTTCTAGATGGAGTATACTAAAACACAAATGTGGCTAGCCGCGCTGGCCCTCCTAGCGGCGGGCATCGGCTTCGTCGCTGGCGCCGGCGTGGGAAGAAAACCGACCGGATCCATCTTGGACATCATCGATCAGGACAGAGTTCAACGGATCCTGGAGGAGCGCCGGCGCGCCGAGCAGGCCACCAACGAGCTGGGCGACGGCAGCTCCGAGGCGGTGGTCATCAATATACCGCCTGATAACGACGAAAGTACCGAACTACCGACCGGCATCGACTATCGAAAAGTGTTAAAATCCTCGAAAAACGCGTTGTATGTGACGAAAAAGGAATATTTGAAAGAGGACTGGTGCAAAACCGAACCTATTGTGCAAAAAATTAGGGAGCCCGGCTGCTTGCCCGCTACAGTGTTAAATAAGTTTTGTTACGGACAGTGCAATTCGTTCTATATCCCGAAAGGGCCGCGACGGCGCAACGGCAGCGACGAGCGGCCGCAGCCGGCGTTCAAGTCCTGCTCGTTCTGCCGGCCCAGGAAGCTGGCGTGGGTGACGGTGCGCCTGCGCTGCCCCGGCCTCAACCCACCCTACAGACACAAGCGGCTGCAGACCATCAAACAGTGTAAATGTATGCCGGTGGGAGTCAACTGACCGTAGGAGGCCAGGCGAAGGCCTCCCGGAGTCGAGCCAGCTCGCCGCGCCCGCGCCGCTGACTGCAGCCGCCGCGTATACGCCGACCGCCGCTGCCAAGCTGATCGGTCGTAACATTCAAGTGGCCGATAGATGGTGCAAACACTTGGATCGCCTCTGATCTTGTGCTCTCTACGTCAATGTCGATGACGTCATGAGATGCACGTCTATATTTGTTGTGCGTTTTATTGACATAGGTAACTGGGTGGCGTTTTGGACTGAAAACGTCTATGGAAAGCTATACTACGTTTGTGCCGATTTCCTGTGTTTAGACGGCGTCTAAGTGCTCGGTTAGTCGAAGGAACACGAATGTTTTGTGAGATTTGGGACTATTTGGTTTCGGTGAATGAATTGTATCAGTATTTAATTTTGTTATAACTCGTGCGGTAGGTAATGATTACTGAAATGTGATATTAGCTGTAAAGTGATTGATGTATGGCCGAATTGTATTTTCTGTGCTACGTTGGTTCTTCGTGGCGAGAGCAGACAGAAGTACAGGTGACGAACAAATAAATTACGCTTATTAAAATTTATTTTTAGTTTTTATGTTATATACCTACTCAGCTTTAAGTACTCATAGTTTGAAAAAAAAAACAAATTGTAAATATTTATGTACGTTTCGCTTTCTATATATGTTTTTACTATTTTGACTTGATTGTGTAATGCGCAATAATTGTTATTCAACATTTGTTTCAATGTACATCATTCAAAATTATACAGTAAAATAATTATATTACACAGAATAACATATCTGAAAGAAAATTATCAAAATGCAAAATAAACAAATTTCCTTCCATAGTAGGTATGTTTGTAGTTTTTCTTTGGGGGCGAAAGTTTTAAGTCTTTTTTAGGGGCACAAAATATAATGCTGATATTATTATTTAGATATCGATTTTAATGTTCTATTATTGCCGTGTTCCTAAAAGAGACTTGAATGTGATCGTCATCGTTAATTATGGAAATATTAATAAAGGGAGCTCTATCAAAATATTTCTTAGTATTGTAACTTAACACTTTCGTGGACAGTAAATAAGCACGTATATTTAATATATTTAAATTATTACTATGACTATTAATGTTTATTATGACGACCGGTATGGACTAGTGGTTAGGGCAACTGCCTCTAGGACGATGGTTGCGGGTACGATTTCCGCCGCCGACATAATGCTTTAGTGATGATATGAGGTGTGCGTCTGGGTGTTTTATTTATCTGGGAGTATATTTAAAAGTATTTATGTATATATGTTTCTGGTACCCAGGTAGGTAGACGATGTCCTAGTTTGGGGTCGTGTGTGAAATGGCCCGGTATATTTTCATATATAAGAAATTTCATTCTGAGAGCGTATGCGGTCCAGTTGGTCGGATCCTTGACTTGTAACCGGGAGGTCACGGGTTCGAGTCCGGCTACTGGACGTGTACAAATGGGACTCTTTTTCAGAGCCTATGTACGCACCGCAACGCTTGTACGGTGAAGGACAACATCGTGATGAAACCCGCACACCACAAGGTGTGTGAACCCTATATCGGCGATGGGCTTACCCCCTGTTACGTTGGGATAAATACGCTTGGTGAACCGTGGGCGTTTGCTTATTAAGCAAGTGCCTCTGCCTACTCCGCTTTGGGATTTAAAGGCGTGAAGTGTTTTTTTTATTTATTTAAGAAAAATTATATTTGTGAAATGTATGAAACATGCGAAAGATGTTGAAAATTACGAATACGGGTTTATTCATACTTTTTCCGACATTAACGGCAAGTGTGAAAAAGTGACAAATTCCCGCAAATTGAATGTCCATCTGGGGCCTTAGTACGACACTCTGGTAGATATCAATCTGGCAACGTAACGGCAAACGATGTCCATTGCTGATTTCGTTACTTTCATTTCAATGTCGTCCGTAGTAAAACAGCGATGCACATCGTTTGCTGCTACAATGCCAGAACGATGCAATTCCGAGAATGTAGCAAACTTGCCCCTCTGGTATGGATGATGATTTGCTGTATACTTACATAACTGCAATTCCGCCATTATTAGTAAGGCCCTAAATAACTAGCGGTGTGACTCAAGTTTTTTCCGTTCCCGTGGGAATTACGGGATAAAATGTAACCTATCACGGTCCAGTAGATTTGGCTTAACAATCGAATCTTTCCTCTTTCTAATATTAGTATAGATTTTTCTTATAGTATATAGTATATATATTATAATATATAGTATATATTAGTATAGATTATAAAGATCAATAAAAACAACACATATACTCATTTTTTCATAAGTTAATTTCCATAAACATCAATATTTTTCAGTGCAATACCGTTTTACATTTTCCAAAAAAAAATAAAAATATTTTTATTAATGTTTACAACATTTACACAATTCAATTAAAATAACGAATTACGTATTTTCTTTGGCATAAATTTCGATTGTTCCTTGACTTATTTTTAAGACATCAATCAAAGACAAATCAAAGACAATTAAAAATAAGACAATTACGTAATAATAAGTGAAGAAATTAAGTAAAAATAAATTAAATTAAGTAAAAAGCTTTTAGCTAATAACTAGAACCCTTTTTAAAAGGTAAGTGACTACTGTGTAGTGGATTATCGGTGTCGTGTGTATTACTTATACAATAATGTATTTAATTATAATCCTATGGCTAGAGATTATATACCTTCGCGTATTTTAGAATATATTCGTTAAAAAAAATTATGTATTTAAATTAAAAACTTTGACGATACCCGAGAAAGTCATACAATTTATTTCCTTAACCATCAGTCGAAAAAGAAAAAAAAACCCTTCCTATAAAGTGCCAATCAGCTGATCGGCACGTTTTGTATGAAGAGGTGTTTTTTTTTGTTTTTAACATAGTGTTCTTCATGGAAAATTGTTTAATATCATTGATTGAGCAACTTTATCGAATATGGTGAAAGTTTTTGATTTAACGTTGCATAAATATAAATCGATAGAAATAGAAATCGATAGATAGAAATAGATAGATTCTACAATAGAGAAGAATAGAAGAGTAGCGTTTTGGGAAGAGTCCCGAAGATTATAAACTCTAAGCAGAAATTACAAGACGTGCAAGAGTTAAGACGAGAGTACAGTCAGCATGAAAAGTTTATCCTTTAAAAAATATAATATATATTTATTGAGCTTTTTTCTTGGTGTTCTCGCGTGGTGTTCTTGTTATATCATACGATTTAAATAGATTTCGATACTGACTGTACGGGAAATTTAGTTACATACGCTAAATAGTAGTAAATAAATAAATAAATGAAATATCTAATGCCGGCCGTCTCAGCATTTGCTGTATCAGCTCACGGTCATTGTCTACCCTTACGATGCGTTTTGCATTGATTTGTGACTCTATATTATTACTTTATGTACACACATTATATACCTACGTCCATACCTTATAATGCCCGAAATATTATTCTATAAAAAAATCTCAGAATAAGTTTTTTCCATTATAGTACCAATAACTTTTAACCATACGAAATAGATTTTGCATATATGCCTAGCCTTCCAAGGCGAGTTTTATTCCATTATTTCCATTGAAAATACCCATTGATAGGTAATAATGACATTATGGTATTTTTAAGTCAGTGCGGAATGGTAAGTCCCAGAATTATCACTGCAATGGGTAATGGAAATAGTAGTATTGTAGGATTCAAAACGCAGTAATTTTTCAATTTACAGTGAAAATTGATCCGTCTCAATAGGAAATAACGTTCTTAATGTATATTTATGCAAGAGTCAGCTTCGCACGTCCGACGCCTATGTGTACCTTATTACCATTAAATAGTGATCAATTTTCAATAAATATTAAAAATCCACTGCGATCTAATTGAAAAGTTTTGGTACTACAAACTAAAGAGAAATATTTTAGTACGAATCGAATAATAACTTCATTTAACTGTTTAAAACTACTATGATATTGGCGTTGATTTTAGCTCCCTTATACTTATTTATTTCATAACTTGAGATCAATTATAGTGAATTTCCTTAAAAATACACTTAAGCTTTACATATACTTATTTACTACAAGAACACAGAAAAATTAAGTACATTTACTTTTCACAGCGTATCACCTAAATACATACTGGGTGCGCCTAAATTACTTAATATTCCTAAAATAACATAAAACTAAGATCTGTACTCCAGCTGCTTTTTCATTACGAAAATATTAAATTATGTTTAACTATTACATAGTGAAGACATTATGAGAGGATTATCACTTTGAGCCAATTTCTTTTCTGTATGCAGAGCAATTCCCGTTCGTTATGTATCCGTGTACCCTCAGTAGATCGGAGCGCATATCGCTCTCTCTTACATCTCGCATTGCTGAGAGCAGGACAGCCAGATGCCACGCGTAGTCTTCACTGGAGGTACGACGGTAACAACGAGAATTGCACTGACATGTATAATGACGTTTATCGTTTCAACTGTCAATCATTTTTCATACGAAACAACGAACTCTGACAAGGTTCTTTTGGCACTGGATGCGGAGTATTCAAAGTGATTTCTCGGCACTTCTGTATTTCTCCCTTCCTTAGTTTGTAATAGGTGTTTTTAGGAGTTAATAGGAGTTATTTGTTTATTCTCGTATTGTGATAATATGGAGCATTATCCACCAAAACAAGACTCGATTAGCTCAAATTCCACGCGCCAAAAGTTTCTTGTAACACTGTATGTTTGACACTAATGACACATGCAGAAACGATTAACGCCATCTATTAGAAAACATTATTAACTTAGGTGCTATTTGAAAGTTAATGACATGGGCGAGGTCTATTTCTTATTATTTTGAGCCTATAACACCAACTTTAGATCCGTTCTGTATTAACACCTAAGTAGGTAGGCAGTGTTTATATTAATAACATTATTTAGGCAGTGGTAATGTTAATTTAGTACAAGACTAAAGTTGATGAGTATTTTTAAAGGTAGTGGAAACTAGGCGACGAAATAATGTTCGTTTTTTTGTCATATTACAGAAGTTTTGCGTGAACTGATGTGAAATTTGAACGCCTGTGTATTTTCTGCACCTCTATGATCTTGTAGAGTTGTTTGAACATATTTCGTCACCAAGCAAATGCGAGGTTTCAAGCTTATTCACATCAGCGAGGTCTGGTTGGTTGTTATGTGAACGATATACTGTTGTGATGGTCCGATATTACCCGGGGGCCGATTCTCAGTCGTTATTCTTAAAGTACCCACAGAAAATGAACATCGTGTTGGTGTAAACGTAAATATAAGTGAGAATAGAACCTCTTATGGTATTTTATATACTATGACAGGATATGTTTCATTATCCTAATCAATGATTAAAAATAAATTAATAGGTAGAGTGAAGAAATATAATAATAATAAAAATACAAGATGAAAAATCACTAAACATACTTACATCCTCCTCACTATTAAACTCTGAATAAACGACAACATTATTCGATATTTTATCACACTTTAGCATGATGATATTATTGAAAGACTGAGTGAGACAATTTTTTTTTACATTTACGTTCATCGATCGCTATTCAGTGTTCGAAAATATAGTGAAGTGGTACATAAAAACAAACACAATATTCAACCAAAAGGGCTGGTCACAGTAACCTTCGTTTCCTTGCGAAACCATAATATTTAATTAACAGGATTAAACATTTCCTAATAACAAATTAATTACAACGTATACACACAAATTATGGGATTAATACAAGGGCGTTCACAATTTAAGCGCAAATATAAACACATTTTATCCCCTTGCATAAAAAAGTTTAGCATTTTTATATTTCCAACACAGTTATTTGTTGCCTTGGTCTAGAATTACCATATTATAGTGAATGCAGTGGGGCAAATTCCAACCCAGAAAAATTGCCGAAAATTGCAACTATTGCATTAAATCGCGGGAAATCTCCACTATTTGCATGAAATGGCGGGAAATTGCAACTTTTGCGTAAGTATTGGTTACTTAAAAAAGTTGAAATTTCTCGCAATTTTTCGTGGGTGATATTGCTCCGCCTCACCTAACCTTAACGTGTGTTGTAAAGCTTTTTGAATGAAGCAGTGCTCAAGTGTGAGACAGTCGTGATCATTATCACTTATGCTTAACTTTTTTATAAGTAAAGGGTAAGGATAAAAATATATAGCGAACAGCGTACAATGACATGAATCAGCTGGACCAAGACTTAAATTAAAGTAATTACTTAAGCTTATTATGATTACTTAAGGCTAAGAAGTGAAGATTTAGAATGAAGAATTAAGAAACTAAAATTCATACTTAGGAACCTATTTAATATCATAACATAACCACAATTATATACTTTTTAAAGTCATCAGGTATATAATTGCTCAGAATATGATTATGATTCATTTTATATGAAATAGGCCCCAGAAAAGGATTCAAAATCAAGCGTTTCTACATTCATAATTTCATATGACAAACGACTATGTTTCTGTCCCTTTCGTCGACAAACAAACATGAGAGACGAAAAAAGTTGTCAAAACATCATTATGAATGAAATTTCGCTTAAAGAATCCGTGAAAGATTAATAAATAGATATTGAAAAAAAAAATGTAATAAGTATATAGAAAAGTGAAAGTATTTAATAAGTATAGTTCGTGCATTTCATGAATGCGCGCGGGCCTTAGTTGTGTGAGTCGTATATGGAAACGCTAGTTGACAGTTCAAACGAACAAAACTGCCACATACACATCTAAGTCGCGCGCGCATTCATGGAATGCACGAACTATACTAAGAGAAAACGTAAACAATAGGAAAACTTATGAGTATTTTAATGTTACGCTAATTATTACTACAGAAAGCATGATTGGCAATATTATACGTAGTATTTCAATATACAATATTAGGTAACTATCACACATATCTTTTGTGGGTATTCTTATTTAACTATACTTACGAAATAAAGCGAATATGAATTAATCGTTATGTATTTAGCTATATAATCATAATGTTTCTTCTTATCACATTAATTATTAGGTACTTTATCTGTTGCATAAGCGTATGTGCCTGTAGAAAACGGCTCTGTAGAAACATAAAAAAGCTGTCCTTTTTTTTCTCTCTCTAGTATTTTTGAAAATAAAAATATAAAGTAACCTAAGTTTTTTTTAAAAATAATTTCCTCAAGATGGCGAGCTTTTCTATGCTTCTGGGCAGCCTGTACATAATACGCAAGGTCTTAATTAAAAAATCATTAAATAAATATTAAGTAATTATAACGGTATAGTCTAAAAAAACTATATATAAGAATAGTAATAATATAAAATCATGTAAAATTAGTCGAAATTATAGATAGATATCTTGAAATAATCAAAAAGTTGCCGCGGATTTTTATCTTTTTCATACATCCCAAGTGCTTGAATGAGACGGCAGATTTGATCTTATGGAAAATTTTCAAGATGCATAAAAAAATAATTTTTAAGACCTTGGAAATAATAGAAGATAATTAAAAGGAAGCCATAAATAATAATACTATATTATTGTTTGTCTACTTAAATCTATTATGACGCCGAATTATTACAGCCATGTTTTTCCAGAATTAATATAATAATAAATCTATGTATCACTTTCACTTTATTGAACAATAATATGGATATATATTTCATTATTTCTATTTTGCATTATTAAATTATACCTTAAAAATTAATCTATTTCTTATAAAGTGGTGTATGCCCTGGAGTTGAGTCTTAAATTAACACTTCACGTCCTTAGACCTGTTAATATTTAAGTGTACGCAGATGATAGCATGCCATTTTCATGTTGCGCAGGTATACCTTGCATTTTACTACATTGGCGGACAAATTACATTTGAAAAGAAACCGTGCGTACAAGGTATTAAGGTACTATTTCGAAGCGAACTGTCGACAGAACCTGTAGCGACTTCAGCTGCAAAATTGATGGTTTCTATGTTTTCTTAATGACACACATGCCATTTGTGGCTAGTTTCAATAACTTATCTTACGCATAAAGGGACGTCACATTCATAGAACTCTGATCGTAACGTAGTTGTCTATGTTAAAAAAAATATTCGAGAAACGTCCCGTCACCCGTAACGTATGATATAGGAACCCGTAGCTAAAGGCGTAATTTTAGACAATTGTCCGCGATCTTGACTCGTAGTAATCTGACTCATTGTAATTATTGTTATGAGTCAAAGCTTTGTCAATTGTAACACTTACAGTAATTGCTCTAAAATCATACCACTAACTTTAATGTTATGTGCATTACCTATGTCAATAACACTTTCGTGGACAATCCACTTAATATAGTAGATGTCTTATTGTTATCACGTCGGCGGGCGGGATATGTCCTCGAAAGGGTTAAGAAATGTTTTTAGGTCGTCGATGAAGTTTCTTGCAACCAACGTTGGCATGAGTATCGAAAACATTATTTCTAAAAGAAAAATAACGATAAAGTAAGAAATTTCAAACGATAAAAATAGAAAGTTAAGTACTAGTGGTAATGGTATTTTTTGAGTAGTTCTTTTGCCAATATTGTAACAAATTAATAAAACAAACAGAATATAAAATGATTATTCATTAATTATAAAAAAAATTGAATGTAACTGTAAATAGAATGCTAACGAAATTATAAATATACTTAATAAACAAATAAATATAATAAATTTCAGTTACCTTACCTTAAGCACTTTAGGTTCGAATCACAACAAACCAATGAGGAGTTTCCTTTAAAAAACATTCCAACAAAAGAGCTAGTCCGAACCTCCGTCCCTTTCGTTTTAAACTATCTTTGACAGATTGTTTTTTTTAGAAAACCCCTCGTTAAAACTTGATATCTACCGTAAAGATGATAATTTCACATAGACTTGACTCTGCCACAATAGATTTGCAGTCAACAGTCGATATTGAAGTGTACACTTTATTACCTTTACCAGATGTATCAATTTCCTTTGACATATGAAATCAGATGCTCTGCGTTTGGTGTGAACCGGTCCTAAGTTAGAATTGGTTTCCACTATCCGTGATCAAAGGCTCACAGTTAAGTTGCTTGCTTTTTTATTGACTGCCAATGTATATATTTGGTATATTTTTTTAATTGTAATGTACTAAAGGTATACCTTAGACATGCCAACTTCTATGTTTCCGATTATCTAGTATTGCTACTGGTATAATTATTATTATTTCAGAGGTTTTTCGGTGTCTTAATATTATTAAGTACATGTATTTAGAATTTGCGTACATAGTTTCTTATGCTTCATTTTTATTATCACTTATAAAATAAAATATTATCTATTTTGTGCAAGTTTGTCTTACACCGCCTTACCAATGAACGGTGTAACTTATACCAGAGATGAAACAAGTTATTTATTCTGTATTTGACTTAGAACTACGAGAGTCGAGTTTGGTATAACATCGGAATAAATTACACCGCCATGGTAAGGCCCACATACTGTTACGTTTCTTTACCACAGCGATCGGATTAGAAATTGTGACAGTAAAATAAAACATGGCGTCGCGCATAGTTAGATTCATTTTTTGTTTTGTTTTGGAGATTAGTACAGCTCGTAAGTGTAAGCACATGTAAAATGTAACTGTCAAAAAAATTTCACTACCTACTCTGGTGTTGTCGAGTAGAAAATGGATCTGAAACATTTGTCTCCAATTTGACATAGATGGCGTTGGTGTATTTTGTCATAAGATACAGCGAGACCGTGATAGATGGCGTCACTATAGGGTTACAATAAGGTGTGCTTCTAAAACCTTTTTTTTTAATTGAGTTATTGAGACAAATGTGGCAGACACCAAGCATGAG
The DNA here is from genome assembly GCA_012932125.1 of Conopomorpha cramerella. NCBI lineage: Eukaryota > Metazoa > Arthropoda > Insecta > Lepidoptera > Gracillariidae > Conopomorpha > Conopomorpha cramerella. The sequence goes on along the minus strand of SJJU01004503.1, from coordinate 20,414 downwards.
AGCATATTTTGTACCATTGTGGTTTAGAAACGTAACATTCTGGCTGATTGATGTTTTATCTTGACGTTATGAATTAGAATATTATAATCTTTCACTTACATGGCTAATGAACGAGTTTTCACTTATACACTATTCCTGCAACGTCTTAACTATTTACAGTTGAGGCAATTACAATATAGCTTATTATTGGAATATATATATCGAATAGGTTGTACAACTTAACTAGTCTTAGTACTAAAAGTTTATCGTATTAATGATCATGGGGGAAAATAACGAAAAGTTGAAAGAAATACATAGCAAGATTTACACACAGATATTATGTACCTATGTGCATAGAGCAAGCAGTATCCTTTGCTGTCGTATAAAGTAGTTTAAGAACTCTTGAAGAGGGTTAACGGGTACTACACTTGCTTGGTACTAAACTGCCAGATTGTTCTTCGTGTGTAAACCACGCAACGTGTGTTAACTTCTGTTTCCCATCAACTTTCCGCTAAATTATGAAATAATGGTACAATAATTAACTGCCTGAAAGAATGAGCTTGCTACCGTTGAGTCTTACTTTACTAGCAGAAAGGATTCAATCGAATAAATTATCATTTTTTAGTATAGTAACTCTTTTTATTGTAAAAAAGAATCAAAACTATTTGAAAGTTTTATAGGATTGACTCCATTTTGCATTGAAATTTTATGACAGTGAATTTTAGATTGTCACTTTGTAGGCATTTTGTAGAGTCAAATCTAGTTGTACTTTAGTATGTTTATATCAAGTTAGTGCTAATGTCGTCCGCTATCACATGTCACTGCATATAGAACTGACAGTGGTAGAATGCGATATTACAATCGACTTGACTCAATTGGGAATCAGATTTTTTCCTGATTCCGGAAAATGATGAAGAAAGTAAATGGTGGTATCTTCAAACACTGTTTTGGACTCTGATAAACTGGATAATCGTAACTATTCAATCAGAAGGTTAATTTTGTTACACGATGAAAGGAGATGATGGGTGATATTTGATGATTGGATATGGTGATGACGATGATGAGATTATAATAATATAAGGCTTAAATACTAATCCATCAACATCTTATCTATGTACAGTTGTGGCTTTTCATATTACTTATTTGCTTAGTTTAATTTATAATGTTCCAATATAATATGTCCTTATACTACTTACCTACATATTTATGAGATTTTTTTTTATTTGTTGTTTTTTTTACAAAATATTATTATTATTATGAAATAAAATGACTAAATTATACAATAAAACATTATTAATTAATAGGTAAGTAAATAATTTTATGAAAGAAAGAAATTCAGTACAAAATTTAAAGAACGAAATACTAACAATTTTGATACACTTACCTATTGTCAAACTTGTAATTTTAACTCAGGTATTATAATTTTTCCAGTAAAAACGAATGAAAAAGATGCACATTAATAAAATTTATCGGTATTAAAGGCTTTTCGGTGACACTTACGTACTTTAAAAAACAAATGGACCCTACATAATATTTATTTGTTTTTACATAGTTGTTGCGGTAAAATTCAAGTTGTTCATTAAATGTGTCAATTTCGTTTGAGCATAGAGTGAATATGTACCTTGAGTTTTTGCTGTCAGTAAAATACTTTAAAGCTTGTGAAATTGCCTTTTTGGAATACTGGTATTATTATTCTTCCTCCTTAGAAGTTATTCTCTCTTACGAGAAGCCCTTTGCGGTCTATTAGATTTTTTTTTTGTATTGGCTGAGCCAGGATCCTTTCTAGCAACCATACCACAGATTAAGGATTTGTTTGTCATCAGATTAAATTTGACATTGGGCTGGATAAGTTGACCCTAAGGTGTCAGAATTTTCAAAATGGCTGATGGTAATGTAAATTACTGTTTTACGTTTATTGTTGTCCAGATAGAAACTCACGATAGAAATACACTCTTGTGTGAATATTTTGAGATTTTAAAACATTTTGCTAAATATTATTATGTAGTTGTTCATTTACAGGAAACGTACGTTTATCGAAATAATCAATATTTTTAACTAGTTAAACTTATTGCTACTTGCACTTTTTTTCAATGTTTTCTTTCTGTAGAGCTAACTTATCATCAAACACGAAATTAGATTAGAAAATTACGTTACATATTGTTATTTCACGTTTATTATTTCGTAAGTAAAATTATTTTATGTTATTAAACTTACTTCTAAAGAAATAATAATAATTACTACGCACTACAACGACAAACTGAATGCTAATCTAATTACCCGACGTCACCATTTTATACCAGGAGCCCATAATACAAAACTTACCATGACAGGTCACAGTACATTACAGAAAAGTCAAGTAACTTTTTCGTACATTCTTGGTAAAGGTGGCTTTAGGTTATACGTGCAAGATGTGAGTTTGAGTACTAATGGATGTCTTTTTCAGAGCCAGTATTCGCTACGCAATGCTTTTCCGGCGAAGAAAAACGTCGTAAGAGATCCTGTAACCAAGTATTACGTTAGTTTATCTACGCTAGATGAAATATGGGTCTTTGCTTAGCAATTGTACCCATGTACCTTGTTATCAGAGTACAAAGGCGTAAGTGTGTTTTTTGTACTAACTTTCAACGCTGTAATCTGTACTAAACAGTCACGTAAGTTTTGAAATCAAAGACCCTGGTTTGGTTCTAGTGGGCTTCCTTAATTAATAGTGAGTAAATCTGTGTCATTCCCGTTAAACACGTTTACACTATCCTTAAAGTCGTCATTATGTCCAATTCACGATGGTAAATACCTTATTTCATTTCGGATTTAATATTCTGTATTGCTTGAACATATTTTTTCACTGCTCGATGAGACTAACTTTGCAGTTAACATAACTTCTCTGTAATTTCGTTATCCCTGTGCTGTTCTGAGACGAAATAGTAATATGAATGGCCGTATTACCTCTAACGCACCGCGTAAAAGGCGACATAATTTCGGTGCGAAACTGATTTTTGAGTCAAGATCAAGGATCGTAAATGTAAGGTAACTCTTAGTGGATATTTAATTAGACCAGTGTCAAGTGTGTTTGCAATAACATTCGCTCGCATGTTACCATCCTTGGTACAATCTCAACGCAGTTTTTGTTTTGATGTACTTAAGGCTAGAAGTATACTCAGTTAAAAGCCATTACGTCTCTTTTACATGTTCTATCAGCGTTATGTAGGTACACAGAATATGTCACTAGTAGCAAGTTAAGCATTGAGAAGTTAGTTTTCGGCTTCAGGTTTCTTTAGACATTTGAAACGAAAATCTTCTTGTTTGAATTTCAATATAATGATGAATTTAAGAATTGTGCAAACTGTTTTCTTAATAGCTGTTCGCGAGGATTAATATGCTTTTCCCAGCTTTTCTAATCTAAATACTTATTTTATCTAGTCCACTATACTATTGCGACAACATCTTATCCTACCATTTATACATGAATTACTTAGTTAATCTTGATTTAATATTATTTATTTATGTATTACTATTGCAAATATTGCTAAGGTTTTTTCGGTAAGATATTGTGATGAGAAAATATTTAAATAAGTACATATATATATTTATTTTGATCACTGTTCAATACTGCATTGTCTGATAGTAAAGTTAATTTTACCATTCAGCAGTCATTTTCAAAGCCTCACATTATGAATTAAACCTCGTTAATAACTTGTACGTGCAAACAATCGTCAATTATGATGAACATTCGGCATACATTGCGGTGTCGGAAAGAAGATCGATCAAAGATACAAACGACTTAAAGTACCACGCATTGAAAAACGAGAATTCATCTAAATTTACTATTGTGTTTTTCAAATTGTCCAGTGGACAGGATGTAAAAATATGCAACACGTTGAGATCACGTGTTCAGAGACGTCAAACGTTTTTGATAAAACCATGTTACTTTGTCGCGTTAAGAATCGCCATTTTAAGTTTTACTATGTTTGACGTCTCTTTTTTAGATCTGTGAGGTGAGATAATTCATAAAGCGTTTTATTACACATTGAAGTCCGGCCGGCGCCTGCGCATCATAGATGACCATAAACACTTTTTATTTTATAATAATTTTTAACTTTATCTGAATTGTGTGAGAACGCGAGATGCCTCGGTAAATGTGATTTGGATTCCATTTTCAAAATTAATAAAATAAAAAGTGAGAAATGTTTTCCACAAACACTATAGAGATACGACCATATTCGACTTCGTGATGTACGTCAGTCCCTGTCGTTCACATACAAACAGACAGGGACAAAGACTACTGGCTGATTGTAAACGTAACGTTCTCTCAGACAAATATATATCGAAATACTTACTGATTATGAACACGTATTATTCAATTACACACCAAATTGTACTCTATAGCATGACTCACTATTCCTGCAACATCTTACCTATGTACAGTCGCGGAATTAACTACTAACTTAGCTTAGTGAAGGGCAACTTGTTTCGTTTCGAAATTGTCTACGTCTATCTACTTTTTTTTTCGTTTTTTATCCATTTTTTTTGCATATATCACATACTTACAAACTATGTTTAAGATTTATTGGGATAATATTGATTATATATTTATTATGGTTTACTAATTACCTAATGTATATTATGTAAGCGTCAATAGATTTATAGTACTTAATCTATGCTATTATTTATTCTATTTTGATATAAAAATACATCTGTGTATTTTTTTTTCATCTTTTTTCTCCCCAGACTTGATTTAGAAGTGAAGAGAGTTTATTGCGCTCTAAGTAAAATAAGTTTTCATCATTATCAATTTGCTGTGTATGCATTATTTTGCTTTCCGAAATTTGTCTTAAATTATATATTTTAGACAATTACTTAAATTGGAAAACGTCAGACGCGAGTGAGACTTGACCGCTTTTTAATGGTATTTACATTATATTATACTAATTTATGAGTTTACAGTTAATTATCGCTAAAGCGTATTTTAGACAATTAGCTAATTTTATTTGGTTTTTCCAATTTTCATTAAAAAAAAAATTAAAGGAATTCTACATGTCAAAAAAAAATCAACATAAGAAATTGTACTAAAAGATCAATTTGAGTAACATTATACCAGAAGGTTAACATTTTTGATCATGATGATAACTTGTTCGGAAAAAGTGTTATTTTCTCTACATAGCGCTACCACAACACACCTATGCACACAAAAAAAAAAGAGTTTTTTTATGAAGAGATACCACGACACGCATTAACATACTAATAACTACTACAGGAAAGACAAGTCCGGTTGATTTTATACAAAAATATATTTACTTTTAACTTTTTTTTTTCTGCAGGCATGTGGTTGTATTTATAATTATTTATTGTACCTATTATTATGTAGTTAACTATGAATATTGCATTGTCGTTACATTGCGGTGTCGTTAGCATTTTAAATATTTTATTTTTACTTAGTAGTTAGCCTATATACAAATGTAGTTCAAAAACATCATTTATATTTATATATATTCTGTGAGCAACTTTCAATTATATTCATTTGCAGTATAGTCGGGCAAAAAAAATGATCTACTACCTAACGGTTGTAATTTTTATGAATGTTAGACAAGACGGAATTTTTTTTACTTGTCAAATTACAAAAGTTTGTTGCTGATGACATTAAATGAGGAGTTTTCTTAAAAAAATAATCACACTAAAGACTGAGTCCGAAGACATACGATCATACTCGTAGAATAAAGTAGTCGCATCTCTTCCGTTTCCCGCTATCTTGGACGGATTGATTTTTTTTAGAAAACTGTTAGAGCACTTTTTTCGCCGACTGTACTTGTCAAATGGCGTGTAAAATAATATTTCTGAACTACATTCGTATTTATTGTGCTGAGCAATATCATGAAGATTGTATTATTAATGGGATCAACTGTAGCGAATTTAGCTCAAAAGTCAAGGGCGAAAGCTATTATAAAGATGAATATAATTATATATAGACAATATATATGTACGTAATTTAAAAAATGTCCCGCTTATTACGGTACTGGGAAGACTGGCTTTTTTCACTAGAAATATTAATTTAGATACACTTAGATATTATTATTTCAGATAAATATGCGCCGCACAAATATTAGGAACCACTGGGATTAGGATACCCAGTTTAATTAAATATTTTTTTAAGTAAGGGCATGTAGTAAGATTAAGGATAAGATTTTTTTTTTGTTTTTTTTTAATTTTTTTTATTACTCATAGCGAAACTAAATTGAAAAGGATAATACTTCGTGTTAGTGAATTTAAGATTGTGTTGAATTTTGACTATTTATATTCTAAATAATAGTTTTAGAAGAAGAAATAGTTTTCTTTTTTTTATATTGCTTTAAGGCAGGTGTTTTTAGCACCCGTTTGTTATCTTCGATTACGATTACGAAAGTGAACTTTTACCCGTTGTATTAAAGTTGACATTTACTTCTATTAAGTATTTTATGAGCAAAAAGGAGCAATATTGGGCGATCTACGTACCGTGTTAGTAGTTAAAAAAGGCTTGTTTTTAAGTTTTACATAAAGATTTATCAGGTATACTTTACTTAAAATTTAAGACTCGTTTGAGTATGTCTGAATGGACTTTTACAACATAAACGATAGAGTTGCCAAAATAAAAGTAAAGTTTACTTTTTAAATCTTACGCATATCGCCTTTTTGACACGCATGTACCTGACATTAAAAACAATATATTGCATTTTTCTTTCGCAGGGAAAAAATCGATGACACGATTATAAAGATTAGAAGCCAATCGAATTGCTCCTTTTATGTTGCACGTTGATGATCAGTGCGACTCCTACCATGATCGTGTGATACAGCAGTAAACATCTTTAGAGCTTCAGACCTATACCACGGCTCTGCTCATACTGAACTATATCTGCAGCCAACATGTACATGCATGTGTCAACAATACGGCTAATCCCGTACAGCTGCTACCGCCGAATGCAGGCCTAGAACGCGTGTCAAGAAAGACTCGATTGGCTGTTAGACCGACTCAGGTTGTTTTGACACATCGCATAGTTAGAACAAAAAGGACCCAATACAAAACATGACGATTTTGCAATTTAAGTTTTGTATCTTTTATGTTAAGGTTCAATTTCATAAAATGAAACATTTTGTTTTGTGTCACATTTGTTCTAACTGTGCGATATCGCAGCGTATTATATGTCTTGTCATTTCTTTCCTGTAGCGCTGTGCTAGTGGTGGTATGACATGTGACTTAGTGACAGCAATATGAAGCAGTACTGCTACAGCCGTGACGTATTATTTAATGTTGAACTACACGGATAAAGTCCCATTTGATCGACGATCGAATGTTCGTTAGTGGCATATTTTTGGCCGTTGATATTGGAAGTTCAGTATATATACGCATCTTATTGCTAGTTGCACTTTTTTATATCTTTTTTTATTATAGAATTTAAAACGATAACTTATACTTAAAGGTATACGTACACTACACGATAAACTAATTATGTACATACTACTGAGTTGACTAGATGACACTCGATTTGGTTCAAAGCTGTTGTTTTTTTTCACCAATATATTTAGACACCAATCTAATATTAATTAATATTTTAAATTACGATACACTTTCGGGATATACTGATTATTATAAGTGAATTTGAACATTGAGCTTTATTATTTTGAGCGGGTACCTATTTTACTAAGTAAGAATGTATCTGTATTTTAAATAAGAAAGAGAAATTATTTCGTAATAAACTATTCCAATAATTAAACTTATATGTTTAACTTACTATCTACTTAAGTGCGTAATGCAATTTTCTTTGGTTTGGCTGTATTTTTATTCAAAGATATTTTTTTACATCACATAATTAAACTTACATAACAAAGTAATACAATAAATTATTTTACTTATTTAAAACTATACAAATGATAAAGTAACTTATTGAGATAAAAATAACTGACAACTCGGTAACACAAATCTTTATAAAGTTATAATAAAGTATTTCAACACAATAAATACACAAATTACACAAAATTACTTTAAAACAATTTACAGAATGGAAACATACATAAAAATAAATAATTAAAAATAACGTGATTATTTCTTAGCATATCAATAAATCTATAAGGTACTTATTTTATGTGCGTTTTTGATTTGTAGGTAGTTATACTCATTATACTTTACTTAATACCTATATTTTCGATTATGACTATGAAAAGAAATGGCTAATGAAATGAAATAAAAATTGCAATTAAAATGTTTATTTAAATATCTCATAAAATTATCTAAACCATAAAAAAGAAAGGATGCCTTTTCACTAAAACAGAAATCTTTAACATAGAAGTTAAATAACGAAAATAAATATAATATAATCAGCTGAATTTATCTCAATATAACGCAAAGGGATATTAGAGTATGTGAAAGGATATTGGGAGATCTAGTTACTTATCGCCCATAATACTTTTCCAACTAATACCCAATTGTCGATACCATGGAGACATAGAAATAAAAATCACGTTGTTTCGGTTGGTTTAACCAACTAGGCGTTGTGAACATGACTTTATGTATTTACGTCAGGAACAATGTACTATTTGCCAATACGATGAATAACTATTTAAAATAAGAAAGTACTTTACACGCCAAGTGTCACTGTGGGTCACCTTTTGTACGAATAGTCATCCAAGAATGTGGTCTAGCGCCCTAAGGTTGAATTGTATGTGATTGGACAATACAGACCGTTCACAGTTATTTTAACTCTGGCTGTTATGTTGTATGATATTACTACAATGGTACAATAAATGTGCGTCAAGAAAGACCGGACATATAACAAATACGTGCTGTGATTGGCTGCTATGTCACACATCGTGCGACTTAACTTGTTTCAACCAATCGCAGTGCCTGGTTTGTCTTGTCATTTCTTTTTTGGAGCGTTTTGGGGGGCTGAAATTGGTGATGTTATTTCACCGTTTTAAACCGTATTTGAACCGTTCACAGTTATTTTACCTTTATAGTAATACCATACAATATAACAGTCGTGATAAAATAACTCTGTCAACGGTCTATAAGGTAATTTTTTTGTCAGAATACAACAACTCGACCTTATTGATGTTTTAGTTACAAAGGAAGTGTCAAAACCGACTAACCATTTTCTTGGCCATCCATGATGGTATAAATTGGGTACATACTGTAAGTTCTAGGCGTCTAAAGTACTTATATGTCGTAACAGATGTAGGTAAAAAAACATAATTACACACACCAAAAGGCTACATAGCCGAATGTATACATTGAAAAATAAGTCGAAAGTATGCGCCCACTAAGAATAAAATCACAAATTCCAAAAGTGCATCGCAGTAAGCTATAATTATTGATTTTTTAACGCAATGCGCGGACTTTACGTATGCTTTCATTGGTTATTTGATAAATAATTGTTGTGGCGATTTTTTTTCGTAGTGTGCGCATACCCTTATATATTAATAACGTAGATAATAATATTTGTAATTTTACCTTAATATTCAATTTTATTATTAAAAATGTATTGCACTGGAATAACAAAAAACATCGAAATACAGTTTGATCCACGTTAAGAGACACTTAGATTAGGTATTTAAAGTAAAGTCGGCAACAAAATGCGCAGAGTACAAATAATAGAGAGTATAGATGAAAGTCAAAATATATAATTTTTTAAGTTTTTTAAACTTTTCTTTTGATCGATATGCGTGACTAGGTACTCTGATATGTTGTTAATGTAAAAATTACTGTAAAGAATTTTTTTTGAACCAAATAGAAAACTAAGATTAGACAAATATAAAAGGAAGGAGTATATTCAATGAAAAATAAAATAAATATATTGAATTAATATGATTAAATTATATTGTACAATTTACTATTTATTAATTTTAATGAATTACGCAGCTGGTACAGGTTTTTTTTTAAATTAACAAATAAATTAATAAACACTTCTGTTGCCGACTGTACAAATGGTTAGACCGTAATAGACATGCAATACCTAAGTTTTCTATTAAAATATAGTGTTTTAAATGTTAAAAAGATATTTTAGTAGACGGAAACATCAAAACCTTTTTTAGCGGCGATTGGCAAGCGCTCCCCGGTCAAAAATGGATTTTCGTCCTGTAACAAAGAAAATAGTTATTTTGTAACGTAATAATTTTTGAGCATTTTACATGTCTCACGCCTATGATTTTATCTTATACTAGCTTTCCGCCCGCGGTTTGGCCCGCGTGGCTTTCGGTTATATTGCGGTATAAAGGACTACTGTAATAAAACTTATCATTGCTCAAGTTTCCTTCGGGAATATCATTTTTTTCGGGATAAAAAGTACCCTATTATTTAATCCGGACTCTAACTTTACGTATGCAAAATTTCAAAGCACGCACAAATTTCATCGGTTCAGTAATTACGGCGTGAAAGTGGAACAAACAAACAAACTCACTTTGCGATTTATAATATTATTAGTAAGGAAGTGACACAGCCATACATCTTACACATATAATTTCCTTACATACATAGGTAGTATAGCGAGAGAGTGATGAGCTTTTAAGCACTTGTAGGATGAGTCTGGATATTTTATTTATTTAATGTATGTACTTTAAAAAAATGTATATAAGTAAGTATATCTCGTTGTGTGATTTCTGTAAAACAAAAACGCTTTAGCTACTAAAACATGTGATGAAGGCAATGTGTGTAGGCAGACATTAGACGATACGTTTTGATCTCAGTTTTACCACAGTCATGATTGTGATTGACGGATTTCCTATCGTCTAATATAGTGTATGATGTTTGAATTAGTATTAGTAGTCATTCCATAAATCATGACTGATGGAATTGAATGACGCTTGCATGAGCGTCTAATGTCTGCCTAAGATTTTAATTTATTTATACTCAAAATCGGGTTCACTGGTTAGTCATGCTACGAAAAAAATCGTATGTATGCATCGCAATGCAGCGCATATATACCTATATATTTTTTCTTCTTATTTCTATACCGTCTTTAGTTTAATAACTATGTGGGATCCAAGACAGAAGGCTAGGCCCCCCCCGGATCTAGCCCAGTCGTCACTGATTGAGCTCTTGTCTATTCTGGATGCCGCTGTAGATCCTGGCTCTAACAGGAATCACAGTGGTGGGAAAGTGGGTGGGAATATCCCGTAAATGTAATAGTCATGCTAGGTACCTCTGTCGACTTCTTCGCCAGCATGGTGTTATGGTGGTCGGAGAAGCGCATGAGGTCGTCGGGCGCGTCGCTCGGGCAGCTGAACATGTGCTCGCCGTCGCACATGCACTGCTGGGCCAGCTGGTAGTCCCGGCTGAACGCTGCCGTGTTCTCGAAGTCCGTGATGCAGCCTTGCTCTTCTGTTTTTTAGAGGGTTAAATTTAGGTCTCTGTGTACAGAAATAGGTGACGTCATTGGAGGCGTATAAAAAAATAAATAAAAAAAAATACACTTCACGCCTTTAATCCCAAAGAGGGGTAGGCAGAGGCACTTGCTAAAGCAAATACCCACGGTTCACCCAAGCGTATTTAACCCAACGTGACAGGGGGTGAGCCCATCGCCGTTATAGGGTTCACACACCTTGTGGTGTGCGGGTTTTCATCACGATGTTGACCTTCACCGTACGAGCGTTGCGTTGCGTACATAGGCTCTGAAAAAGAGTCCCATTGGTACACGTCCAGTAGCCGGACTTGAACCCGGGACCTCCCGGTTACAAGTCAAGTGTCCGACCAACTGGACCACAGACGCACAGGCGTATCCGTTTCTAAATAGTACATTTTCATTTTCGTGCTTCGAAAAGCACAAGGGTGCTATTTTTAGAATGGTAGTTAAGTCTACTTAGCTTCAGGGCTACAAGGCTTTAACTATGCGTACCTTCTTATTGCTAACTATTCAATATGCTTTTTCGTGCATACATTGACCGCCCGTCCACATGCAGGTAAATGAGGAATATAAATGCAAGGTCGTAGACACTCTGAGTATTATAAGAAAATAGGTGCGTGTTTTGTCTCTACATGAGGCATCCTCAAGCTTGTTGAACAAGTGATGACTGAGCTAGCGAACCTACATGCTGCATGTATCTGCTGCAGTGGCGTGCACAATATAGGCAAAAAGACACTGCCTACCTTAGTATTTTGGCTACCCCACCTAATAATAGAGTTATTGCTAGATTCTTTTTTTGTTGTACTCATGACATAGGCTAACGAATGTCCTGTGTTTTGTGGGTGATTATATAGGTAGGTACCTATTTTTCGTAAAGACAAGTTACTTATACATATGTGTCAATTCTTGGCAATTTCTGCCTACCTTGTCGTAAAAGCCAGTGAACGCCACTGACCTGCTGTATGTATTTCTAATGCTACACCAACATCATTTTGTATAACTTCGATGTTAAGCTACATAATAATGTAGCAGTATTCTATGGTAGTTCCCCATTTACATATTGCACTTTTTTTTGTACTGCAATCAAAATCTTTAACTGTTTGTATTACATTTTTAGTTTAACGTACATAGTAATAAAGTGTCATATTGTATGTAGTTCCTATAACTGTCAAATAAGCTTTAGTAATAAATAATTGATCGTATATAGCTTTGCGTTACGTCTGTGAAAAATTTACACCATGTGTTACTGACAACGATCTCTATACTACTAGCGTACTATACCATTTTTCATGGCTGAAGAGCCCTAACACTTGATGATGTTTTCACACAATGAAGTATACGTATATTAACATACATTTCCGCAAAAAAATCGCAGTGTTTGTAGGACTAATATTTCTTTTCAAATTGTAGTTTAGTTCATTTTTAAGATGTATTGAAAAAGATGCGCTAATGCAGAAATGTAATAAACTGTCAGGGCTCTTCAGCGGTGAAAAAGGGTATAGATAAGACATTCCATAGATCGGGTTGGTTCCTACGTTTATGGGAGTATCGTCGATCAGTCGTCTTGCGGCATCGATTATATTTTAGATCTATGGTTACCAGTATATCCAACGGGGCAGGGGTTCGGCGGGTTGCAGTAAGCCGGGAGTACAGCGTCGGTCTTCACAAGCGGCCGGTTGGGTATCAGGCCCGATGGCTGGAGGCGCTGTTCACCCTCGCCGGCTCCGCCTGCTACGTTCTGATGACCCCACAAAGCGCTGCGACGGGGAATACAACCGCTAAGTCTCAGTAGTCCGGTTATTTTGTCCGGCGGTTAATGAAAAATATACTCTATTTAGTGGTGTTAAAGTAACACATCAAATTGGCACCTGTCATTAATAGGTTCAATATTAAAACGGCCTTTATTCTCTACATATGCTGGTTGACTTTTGCACCGAACTTAATTTACCGAACAAATGAGACTACACCAAAACATGGATATGATAAAGAGACAACTCACTCACGGAAACCGGAGACTTGAAATTGAAATGTAAAGTCTGCGAAGACATTGTTCTAACACCCTAAGGTTGAAAATCCTATGAATGTTCGAATCGAATTAAGGTTCATTTTTGACTTGTCTCAATATAACAATTTACTGTGCTTTATTGAGGTTTTAGTTACTCTGGAAATATTGTCATCAAAACTGTGCCACTATGACCGTACCTAGTATCAAGGTATTTGGAGAAGTTTTATTACGCGAATTAAGATTATTTTTTTATTTAAAAACTGTGCCACTATGACCGTACCAAGTATCAAGGTATTTGGAGAAGTTTTATTACGCGAATTAAGATTATTTTTTTATTTAACGTAATCGTATCAACTGCATCTTATAGTTTGAGTTACACTGGAAATGTCATGAAAATTGGTAGATTACTCTTTTTTGCTGACCGTACCTAGTTATCAAGGGATTTGAAGATGCGACACGTACACTATATGTAGGCTATTTTTATAGCTCCGATGACGGGAAACCAAGAAATGGGTATCACCGGCTGGGCGAGTCGTTGATAAACTGCCTACAGGCTGTTCCGGAAAAGCTATTAGAATCGAAGCCTACAGTTGGCTGGTCTACTGGTTTTTGTTGACCATACTGAGTTCATTTCAGCAGTTGTTAATGCCCCGAATTTCGATAGTGGATAATGTTAATCGAAAAAATGAAAAAATGTTTATATTTATCGTTATACATACAGATATACAGTAGTATAACACAAAGCTTGATGAAAGTCATGTATGATTTTAAAACAAAAGTAAACGTCCCCGGTTCGAATTAATTTCCTTTACTGGCTAGAAGAACCGGGAAGAAATTGAAAAAAATAATAATCGATCTCCCCCAGCTAATATTTAGCTTTTATATATTTTTGTATTACATTTTTTGAACATAGCGTGGCAAGTAGACGAAAGTCTGCCACCGTTATTTGGTAGCAGGTTTTCTATGACGGTTTTTTTGTTCGGATGCAAACCCTGGAAACTTCATTGGCTTGTGAAACGTTTTGTTTCAATTAAGTTTCTGTACTATTAATATCTCTGCTTCTTTCCCTTAATAAATACATTAAATAATTGCGCGAATGGTACCTATATGCCTACGCATATGTACCACATATCTAAGCAGAAGTATTCAGACACAATAGGATTTTCCAAAATCAGTGGAATAATCCGGAAAAATAACGTTCAATGTGATAAGTGTGCACGATTTTTCGCGGTAAGCCATAAACATGTAGGAGACTGACGTGCAATTAATACAGCAAGGAATTCCAACTAGTGCCGACCACCTTCCAGCTGCTACCTAACACATTTGTCGGTGAAACTCATTCATCATTGTTGAGTCATGAGGCACCCAATTCTAAAACAATCTAGAACACTTTACGAGGCATTTCAACTATAGGTACCTACTGCGTGTAAATGGTTTTAGTAACGTTTTTGGGCTCGTCAATATGAATAACTTTTACTATGACGACCATGCTGGGAAAAGAAAATGATTTTTTTTTCATTTCTATGCAAAATAGAAACATTTTTGCGTAGAGAGATGACAATTTGTATGGGGATGGATTCTTATTTTTTTTTTTGAATTATTCGGCTCGGGGTTCTCTTTATCTCCTATCTCTCTCCTATCTCCTATATATATCTCTTTTACACACAGTATTATTACAGTAATTTTGTTTATTGGGAAATTCTTATTAGGCGAGAACTTCGTGATGACCTTTCTCTCATGCACCGATTGCGGCATCAACGACAAAATGTTGGTCCGACAAAAAGTCGGACGGTTTTAGAATAGAGTTTTATCTATCTGTCTGTATTTAAAAACTAGTGAATTTTCAAAGTTTGCCTCAATATTTTATCTAATATGTCATCATCCACCACTTCTTCATCATGGGATCATCTTTGCAATATCTTATTTCCAATGAAAACCATGGAAATAGGTTCATAAACGGCGTAGTTATCCGCAAACAAACAAAACACTAGCATATTATATGCTAGTCTTGAATAGGTATTCAGTAGAATTGAGAAACTTACTTATTTGTAGCCGCTTAAAAATAGTTAGTGGAATTTGGACTCTACATCAATTGACAGAGTACAGAGGTGGACGATACGCGAGCGCACCGTAAGTTACCTTGAGTTTATAGTCATACACATCATTGATATGTAATTATATTTAATGTACCATAGCTTTGTACTCTTTAAACTATGGACTCTGATAATCTTTAGTCGTTGCTAAATTGGAACAGTACGAAAATTAGTAAGAATTATGCTGCTCCAGTTGGATGATAAAATAATATATACACTTTATGTCTTTTAATCCCATAACGGAATACCTAATTGAAATACATATTATAACACTTTGAAGTTTATAAAAAAAAATAAGATTTTGGTAATATTTGGGTCGACGTTTACGTTATTTACCGAATTAAATATAGATTTTGTACCTACTAGCTGTATTGTAAGTTATTAGATTAATCAATAAAACATTATTTTACTAGTAGAGGCATAGAGAGATACTAGATCTACATATCATTGACACAGTCTTATAATATTACTGTAAATTAACCTTACAAATAACGTAGGAATAACTATCAAATACATCCAATAATATACCTAACAGCCAAGGGTTTTAGTGGACGTGAGTCCCAAATAACCACGCCATTGTCCCCACTAGCGGCGGGATACCCATAAAGGATTTCCCCACGATAAAAAGGGGGTAGGCAGATATGTGCCGTGTAGGTAGTTTTTATTATAACTAGACGAAAACTCGGGTATCCTCAGTATGTCAGTGACGTTTCGTTAAAATCTCGAGAATCCTCCAACATATTTATGTTACTTCAAATTGTCAGACGTCTATTAAAGAAGTATAACTGTCGGAGTCTGAGGAAATGATGATGAATCTAATAACGTAGAAATATAGCTAGTACTCAGACCAAAAAAAACTAGGCTTGCAATACGAAACTGACGTTTAGAGTAAAACGGGACAATGATATGATAAAGATGCAGGAGTGAAAGAGCAAGAGAAATGTATGTAGTATAGTATGTATGTATTTCTGGATTCAAACGGTAATTTTAGTAGTAAGTAATAGTAATAATAACAGTGACAATAATAAATGATAGACAATATAATAAATAGTGACAGTTTAGATCCAGAAGTACGTCCAACTTCCGTACATAGACTGAGAGTGCTACGCGCCCTGTAAGTCTAGTTGTGTTTGGTCTGAGAGCTAGTAGGTGCTACAAAATCTATATTGCGATCGATATTAACGTAAATGTCGACCAAAAATTGCATTTGCTTATTAAGCATTCGACCCAAAAATGACTAAAAACTTCATGAAGATGAAACTCATTGGAATATAACCTTGACATTCGCGATCCATGAAGAGTTTGAATAAACAATTGTGGAGAAAATGATATTTCTAAAAGTTGTGCAATATATAGGACAAAGTACAGTCCGCCGAAAAATTGGTTTAACTGTTTTGCTGACGCACGCAGGACTTGTTACTGCAGTGTCCTAAGATAGAGCTTTTTAATGTGACAAGGAAAAAGGTTGTCTCGAGCCATTGTACTGCGTGTAAAAGGACCCCGAGCAATGTCCTTAGAAACGTTGTTGGTCTTGACAAAATTGAAAAATTTTGCTATGGCGACAATGCAAGGAAATAATAAATGAAATTTTAATATCTATACAAAATAGATATTTTTTTGCTTAGGGAGATGACATTTTATACGGGGATAGGCATGTTTATTTCGTTTCACTGCATTATCGACATAGTAAAAGTTGTTCTTATTAATCAACCCAACAACGTTTCTAAGATTTTACTTGGGTTCCTTTTACATGCAGTTCAAGTATTTGTTGCTCTTATACGCGCAAGAAAACGAGATGGAGCTTCTAGATAAATCTACGTTTCCATACTAAGCGTAATTACTACTGAATGTTTCTGAGTACCACTTGTGTCTCTAATATCATAGCTATTGGCTGGATACTGTGCACCCTACTATATACTATAGACGTTAGTTAGTAAATGTACGTAGGTATTTTATTTTTTTAAATCGCCGCAACGTCCTACAATATCAAGTGGACGAGGATAGTTGGAGCATGACATAATGTTGAAGCCGCAAGATTAAAACTACGTCATATGATGTCAGCAGCGCACACCCATCGGCTTTGCAACATAGTGCCGGCGCCCACTGATGCTGCGACAACATTCAAAGATATTTTTTTTAAGCCACTTAAAAAAAGGAGTCGAATTATGCTACTTTATGTTAGTTCGCTGTCTGTTTTCAGACAACTGTCTGATTTCTTCTTTTTCTGGAAAGAAGATATTCCATCGCATGAGTAAGTGAGGATTCGATGATGGCAGACAAAAAAAAAGCAGGAGCAGGCGAGTAGTGCTGGTTCATGTTGTATTTTCATTAGAGGTTACTATATTTTTATTTCATGTTAGTGAATAGTGTCGTTTGTCTATTTTACACTTAGGCGAATAATTTTGTAAACAAAAATGCTAAGGAAAATTTGATGTAGGTGTGGGCCCCCATAATTGTAACCCTTCCAAACTGACGTAGATCCTTGACAGTATTTTGCTGAAAGTGTTCGTTCTCCTATTTTCCCACACCAATACGTATTCTTATCACATTGGAAGCAATTATATTGCACATATGTTATTAAATAGGTATTAATATTTTTTTGTACATTTATTACTACAATTTAAATAAGAATGGGCAAAATCAGTGAAGGAAAACCATATCAATCTCAGAACTCGGCATTTAAGCTCTTGTACGTGGTTTGGGAAAAACATCGGTAATGGTATTTTCCTACATGTCGAGGAAAACCTACTACTTACTTATGTACTTATTTATTTTTCCTCAGTATTGTTCATGATTACGGCGAACTTTCATTAATGTGTTTATAATGTTTATCTTTATCGATAAATTAATACATTGTGTACCTTCTTATATTATTTACAGTATGCTTCTTACTTTAAATTAACTTTTTTAATTTAACAAATATTTTTTTTAAATAAAATAGCGAAACAGGATTCAGTTACTACTTTACTTTTGCTCTGTCAGATTCTTATTGAAAGCCAGTTAGTTACTTTACTATATTGAATTTTTTTGAAGTTTTCTGTATTTCTATGTTGATGCTATGCTAGTGAGAGGAGATGCATAAACATTCCTGTATTTAATTTTTATTACTACGTTTTTATGAATGCCTAAGTTTTTAAATTCTTATAACTTGGCACTAAAATAACACGTCCATTCTATTATTTTTTAAAACAGTTTACTAAGCATTTTTAGACTTTTTATTTGACTCATAAAATAACTAGAAACGGCGTAGAACCTAGTTGTTTTACGCAACCTTTCTAACTGTCGTTTTGAAAACTCATCGGTATGAGAACAAGCTTCGTGGACGATCAGCTTGCATCCTATAAATATTTATCAAAGACTAGCAAACACGGCGAACTCCGTTTCGCCACCAGGTGGCTTCGTTTCGTTTCCCCGCTCTTCTGTTGAAATTTTTCCTGAATTTTCTTTGCTACAAACCTTGCGGAGCCTGATACCTTTCCAACGAATGCAAAAACGTGGAAATAGGTTCGTGCGTTCTGGAGTTATAGCGTCAGGGGAGAAAAATCGACTTATTTTTATATAGTAGACTAGTTGTCTCGGCAAACACTTACTCTGTCGCTTAGCTTGTAACTTTTGTACTCCGTTTATTGAAAGAAATACACGTTTTAAACCTTCCCTGGACCACGTGTGATTCAAGGCCAAAATTAGCCAAATCGGTCCAGTCGTTCTCGAGTTTCAGCGAGACTAACGATCAGCAATTCATTTTTATATATATAGATAACATTGTGCGTAGTGGGCGTCCGCTTTAATACCTGTAGCGTAGTAAATATGTGAGTCGCGTGTGCCTCGGCGAGCATGCGTCAGTCAATAAAAATAATTGCAATCGGCTCAACAAGCCAATCAAATTATGAGCAATAAATCAATGAAGAAGCTATCGTGTGTGTGATTAATATTATTGGTTCCTACTTGTTGCAGTAGTACAATGGTACTTTAGGTGTCTGACTACCCATTTTTGACTTTAGTTAACTTATTGTAAAAGATTGGGCTATGAGATAGCTGGGTACAGTCAGCTAAGAATCTGATCTTTCACAATAAGGTAGCATAATTATGAATGTTATTCAACATTATGGTTATTTTTAAACTTTTTACAGTACAAAATTATGTGTTGATGACATGATGTCATTAATACTGGTACCACTTAGGTTACCTGGAAGAAATCGCTATAAGCGATAAGGTCGAATTTTGAAATTTTCCTATTGTGATTTTTTACATTTGTAATTTACAGGGTGCAATAAAAAGTAAATTCATTCATTATTCATTCACTTTCTTGATCGAGCGTACTTAATGTAAAGGGTCAATTATTCCTTTAAATTGTTTAAGTTCGAAATTACTAACCTGTGCGGCAGGTACTCTTGGTCGCGGAGGCTCGGGTTGCGGTTGCCGTCGAGCAGGGAACTGTGAGGGAATCAATCTTATTGAGAAACATCTTTACTATCGTTAGCAATCACCATATAATAAGTAACTATTTGCAACTATCAATAAAATAATTAAATGATTACTATACAAAGGATATTTAAGGTTATTTGAATAAATAAGTTGACTAAAATATAATAGGTACATTAAAGTCTAGAATAATTTTACTTATTTAAATGAAATGATTGCCAAAAATAAATGTTTATAGCTGCTACGAGCTATTATAGCATATAATATGCTTGTGTATTGTGGTTAGATTCGTGAACTTTTATTCGGGCGGTGGGGGGAGGGGGGGGGGGTCATATACCATTAGGCTATTAGTACCATAGGCCATTTCAGAGCAATCGTATGAGGGGTGTCATTGGACTGACATGATGATGATTTTTACTAATAACAGCCCAAATCCGAAGATTGTTGAATTTACTTATTTTCGAAGGATTTACTTATTTTCGAAGGATTTACTGACAGCGCACTGTGCCGAGTCTGTATGGAAGCAGAGGAGACATAGGAATGTATCCTAGTTGT
>SJJU01004502.1:0-28918 GCA_012932125.1 Conopomorpha cramerella | reverse complement strand
TATATATGTCTAGATATTTTGTGTAGATTTGGACATTTTAATGTATTTAAATTAGTAAATTAGGAGATCTAACTAAAAAAAACCAAAGTATCTAAAATAGAGACAAGCTTTTATTTTTAATTAATTTTAAAACTTTAGTCGGTAATTTATTAACTTAAAGGTTAATTTGTAGGTTTAGTACGTACCAATAATTTCATATTTCAATACATTTCACACTACAGTGACTACTAAAAAAATAAATAAAATGATTACTCTATAATGGTCTCACAAAAAGAGATGCCAAGGCCCAAATTGGATGAATGGAGGAATACGTGCTGGAATGTGGAACGCAGCTTTCTCCATGAAAGCAAGCTTTTTACCACCGGAAAAACTAAGACAGAACAAGACGATAATACTTTCTGTAGCCAATGCTAATTTAATATTAACTAATAATCATCATGTCAGCCCTCGACGTTTCGCTAGCTTGCCCAAAGGCGTGGAAGCGCAAAATAATACTTATTATAGAGAAAATGCATAAATATAAGAGATCAGTATATATGAAAGTTTGTTCCCTAAGTGAACTCTCACCAAGGCTAACCGATATTCACAAAAGTTGGCATTTATATGTAATTTCGTCCAATTTGAGAGATAGGATAGTTTCTATTTCGTGACATCCACTGCTGGGCACAGGACACCCTGGAGGTTATACTAATTTTATATTCATATTAATAGTTAAGACAGGACAACGTCTGTCGAGTCCACTAGTTACTATATGTATAAAAGAACTATATACCGGTTCCGTAGAACCGTTTATTAGAACTTCCTCATAAAATACCCTATATATTACAGTATGTACTTCCGGCATGCAAGAGAAGTAGTATTCAATATTCCTCTAAAACAGCCACAGCGTTTTCCCGCGAACGAAACCACGCTGCACGCGTCACAACAGAACCGAACACCGACCCAAAGTACGTACATAAAAGAAACCGTAATTCCACCGGACGTTACGTATTTTCTATCACCCGCACCCTTCCTTCGCGGCACCCCTACACACTGCAATATTTAGTAGGCGATAGACACTGGTAACATTTCCCTTCCGTTTCGGGTCGCGTGACCTTTACGTACTTGTACGCGTATATCACTTGCGAGTCCACACTTGATCCTGCGCCGTTTACCACACAGAGTCCGCGATAAATAGTTAGCTATCTACGCCGCGGTACCACAAACACGCGAACCTCCCTGTAAGTATGTATAAGGGTAGGGTTCACGCTACGCTAGTAGTTTAGGAATATAATAAGGCCAAGTGTACATTAGGGGGAGGATCGGCAGGTGTATAAAAGCAAATGTTTTCTGAATGCCAACGACCCCCGCAGTCGTAAACACACCTTTACAGCCAACAGCTGACGGGCAAACGTTAAGGTTAGGTTCGGACACTAGTTAGTTAGTGAGGCCTTTTAAATGACCATCTGTAAATTCAACGCTATAAATATATTTATTTGGGATCTAATTTACTGCCGCCGTTTTCTTTTACCCATACATGTACATTCAGGAGAAAATTCGTTTAGAATCCTCAAAGAGGTCGGTATACTGAGTAGCTAACCGACTGGCGATCATGTATGTACCGAGTATGAACGTGGAAGATGGGTAGAGATCATGGATTTCCATTAGGCAATTTTATTTTTAAACACTTTGAACGCGTTTGACCACCATCCTGGCTGATGTTAAGCAGCGATGTGATCTACGATGGAGCACACTCGTTCATTAGATTAGTTATTTCATACATTTTGTTTACGCAACGAATTAGTAAAAACAAATCAAATAACAACCAAAATAACCCGGCACAAGCATAATGCACATAAAAACTCATTCTACCCGCGGGCAGTTTGTCAGTCCGGCCGGAAGCGAGTCGGGGGTTATGTTGGCCAACACCGGAAGTTACGTTGCCCTCCCGATGCGTCAGGCTTACCAACTTAACTAATTAATGAACTGACTGTTCCAAGCGTTCACTTTTGGATTTGCGCACGCTGCGTTGGCAATAAATTGATGGACATTATTCAGGGTGTTCTGCGTGTTCGCTGAACCTAACTGCTAGATAGATATGTAATTAATTTGATACCTAATCGCTTATCGAAACGGTTTCGTGACGTGCTGTATAAGCAGTGGACGGGGAAGTACCGTAAAATGGGGCGAGTAGAGACAAATTTTGTCATTGAAATGAGTACCAAAATATTGATGAAACCATCACTACCAAAGAGACCTTTCTTTACTCAGGTTGTACTGTCATCATGGACATTTTACATACAAGATTTATTTACTTATTACCCTGAAACAAACTTGTCATGGCACAAGGTGATCATGCGCCCCAAATGTTCTTGTCCACCCCACCGGGGTTTATGGACGCGAGTTTATGTCCTATGTAATTTATTCGTTTTCACCGTTCCCGGGGTCGACGGTGCACGACGGGCGCCCAATATTTTAGGGCTGGAGAATGCCAAGTTCCACGCGTGTGAGGGCACCAAAAGGTCTACGAGTAACTGTTTAATATGTTATTATTACATAGAAAATCGACCCCTTTATTTGCCCATTTGCCAATAGGGCAGCTGTCAGGTAAGCAATCAGCTCGAACATTCTGTTGATTAAAAAAAAACTGTGGCATTTTTTTCTGGTGGTCGTTTTTACGTACTGACCAATCGGGTTTCGAGGGGGCGGTCAATATGGTGTAATACTTTTTCTGATATTATTACAAATATTAAATTAAATAACTTTTTTAACAGTTTTGGGCTAACGGGCAATCACAGCTCGAATAATCACTGGTAAGATTGACATAGACATAAATTTATTTTTGCTAAAAAACACACAAACAACATTTCAGTAAAATAGATAATACAATTACACGTACATTGCATGTTTAACGCAGCATTCCTATCTATCGTTCCTGTGTCTGTCAGGAAAAAGAGACGCCGCAATGTTTAGATCATAATTTTTATCTGCGTTTAATAAAATGTTTGTGTACTTATTAAAAAAAACTTCATTCTTTCAATACGCTTCGGAAAATAGGAAATCATTATTTCTACGTCCCAGACAAGCAGAATTCATACAATTTTCATTCCTAACAGGTTAAAGTTCCCCACAATAACACATTACGTGCACAATTATTTTCAAAATTTCATTCGTTTATTGTCTCCAAAAGCTCTTGTCAAAAACTCATGTTTCGCCAACGTCCACCTTTTTCAATTCGCATTTCAAACAAAAATAATTGAAAAAAAACTTGTATTTTAAAGCACTAAAATGAAGAAGTCAACAAACTCGCGCTGAAACCAGTGCGTTGTTCGTTTATTCACAAAAGTTTCCCGTTTAAAAAGTTAACCATAATACGTTGAACTTCTATATGGAATATTTTGTTAATGGATTAGGTCCAAGATATAGTGGTTGCCGTAGATGGGAACACACCTATTCCGCCATTCTCCAATGCCCCAAAATGTAGACAACAAAGGGTGCACAGAGTGAATCCATAACTGTATTATTAGATTTTCTGAAACGTACAATGGAAGCAAGCCGTCCCCTACCAAGAGTTTGCTATTTTATGAAAACGAGCTACCTACACATTTGTCTCCAATAGAGGCAAAACTGATAGACATGCAATACATATACGTCACGCCCGTTCCTCATAGGGGTAGGCAGAGATCACGGACCTCTAGTTGTCACGATCCTGACAAAGTAAGAGACGTCGTGGAAAAACTTTGATCTAAATTTCGTGCAAATTTTTGAGGATTTGGACTTTTTTGAAGACACTTTTCTACCGCTATGTAAGCTTGCACAATGTACACATTTTTACACATTAAATTTATTTTTTTAAATAAATTTATTTAATATTGCTTGTTGCCTTCTATCAACCAACAAGCTAAAGCAAGTGACAATGTTTATGACATAAACCTAAAAAATATAAACATAAACTGTTAATTCTAATCCGATCCGTATAAATTCAAAGATTCATCGTAAGGGAATGTACTTACTTACTTACTACATAGGTAGGTAACCAAACCCATCTCCGGCCGAGATCGAAAGTCAAATTGCACACAATTTAGACGAAACGAAGGAATAAATTAATATTTCATTGCACATTTGATGCAAAAATTGCCAGGAAATACTTGAAATGTATATGAATCTTGAAATTAAATTGTATTTTCTCCGTCAATGAAGGATAGGTAGAGTTGTGATAATACCATGTATAATATAATACACAGAATAATCTAAAATGATATAGGAGACAAACTAGTTGATAACAAAGAAGGAATCGAAAACAAAGTAGAGTTTTTTACTGATATAGCCAATAATGAGAACAAAAACCTGGCTTCTAGTGCTGTCAGCGCAGAACAATTATTATTAGATAATGTTACGTTAACTCCTAAAAGTTATTTTTACGTTTAGACAAGCTACTATATGTGTGAATCTGAGTCCTGTGCAATTCAGTATAGGCTAGTATATAAATATATAAAAGGAAAAGCTGACTGAATGACTGACTGACTGACATATCAACGCACAGCCCAAACGGCGAAACGTAGGCGCTTGAAATTTGGTACGGACGTAACTTAGGTGTCATAGGGGTGCACTAAGAAAGGAGAATTCCTTTCTTCTGAAATTCCCACGGGAACGGGAATAAACGGGAAAGTTATTTTGTATGAAAAATCTAAACCGCTCAAGTTAGACGCTTGAAATTTGGGATGCAGGTACTACTAAACTACGCGAATGGAATCGCGGGCCGTCCACTAGTATACCTATATTCAATGTGTCTGATTTAAAAGACATTGGCGGTTACGGGGTTAAATCCGAATATCTGAATACTCCGCTTTGGGATCAACAGTGTATTTATCCAGTAAATAAAATCTTATTTACAATTATGCACCTCCCGTACGGGAAATCTTAAATATAAACACAAATTAATGAAAGAGCCAATTGGGAAACGGTTACTGTGTAGCGTCTCAGTACAGTCATCGGTTAATTATATTCCCAGTACAAAACTAATAGATCTATAAACTAAATTAATCGAACTTGGCTTCGCTTGTTGTTGTTGGTATAAATAGACAGACCTTAACCACTTCGCGCTTCTTCTCTAATTCAGTTCAGTCGCCACAGTGTTACCAAACAGATAATTCCGTTCCAGTTAGCCGTGTAGTGACGGCGAATGGAATACATGTGTCACCATCCAGTCCCAATGTTTACCGTCGTTGGAGGTCGTAGATGGCGACCGAGAGAACTCTCCAGCAGCGCTCTCTGTGAGTTAAACCACAGCACCACTGCGATCGCTAACCCGCCTGCCAAGTGGTCAAACGCTTGTTCATTGTGATAAAAGAAAAGTGTGGCGATTATTCGCATTTCGTCCCAATTGATCATGGCAATCATAGGGGGAGTCCCTCTTCCAGCAGTGGACGTCATGTGTGTGTTTTAGGTTAAATACTCCATCGTAGACCACATCGCTGCTTAACATCAGTGCAGTCAGCAGGATGGTGGTCAAACGCTTGTTCATAGTGATAATAAAAAAATTAAAAAAACCTCTTGGTGAACTGTGGGCATTTGTTTAGCAAATACCTCTGCCTACCCTGCTTGATTAAAGGGAGTAAAGCGTATTTTTTTTGTTCATATCTCAAAGCCACGACCACCCGATTGAAGAACCAAGTACTTAGCCACTAAACTCAAAAAGTCATTAAATGTTTTATCATAATACCGTTTTCAGTTATAAAAAAAAAACATTGGAGTAACACCGGTAACAAAAGGTGTCACGTTATCATACTTTATGACAATAATATGTACATTCGACTTCCATATTTCATATTAACCTTTACCTATAGTGTTTGTTAGCCGAGCGTTGATAAAAAGCAGAGATAAGCTATCAATGGATCAATAGAGAAACATTACATGCGCTCTATTCACTAATAATATGAGTATGGAAGTTATGAGTCATACAGTAAATGTAATTGACTTCCAAACATTAAAGCTTTATTTATTTAATCATAACTATATGTACGCCGGCGGTTTTACTTTCAGTTTTTCTCGTTCCCGTGGGAAATTCGTTATAAAATAAATCTTGCGTGTTATTTAGAACTATAAGCTATATTATTGTAAAGTTTCATTAAAATCGACCAATGGGAGCCTCTTTTTCAGAGCCTATTATGTACGCAACGCAACGCTCGTACGGCGAAGGACCACATCGTTAAATCATCATCGATATTCTAGAGGTAGATGTGCTGTGTACACAAAATTATGTGTACGAACCTGATTTTTTTAATACAGAGTACAAAAGGACCCCGAGCAATGGTCTTAGAAACGTTGTTGGGCTGATCAATATGAACAACTTTTACTATGTAGACAACAAAAAAAAAATTCATCCCCATACAAAACGTCATCTCCCGATGCAAAAAAGTCTGTTTCGTACACAGATGAAAAAAAAATTACGTTTCCCCGCATTGTCGCCATAGTAAAAGTTACATATATATTGACGAGCCCAACAACGTTTCTAATACCTTTGCTCGAGATCCTTTCACACGTAATGTATATTTCCGTACAGTTGGCTTAATGTCTCCTTTCGTAGAAACACAGGACTATAATGTAATTTTACTGTTTTAAGTAAGTATTGTTCTGATTGACTAACAATCATGAAGTTACGCAACTATAGTATACCTATTGAATCGCAGTCGATTATAAGCACTGGAAAGTTTCTAGATCGTTTGTGCCCGACAGTACCTGTACAAATCAGGGATTGGTTGTGAAAGCTTGCGGGGAGGTGCGCCCTAAAAGCTCTGCCGCCGCAGCGAAAGCTCGGGTTGCCCGCGTTTCCACTAATTTGGGGAGGTCTCGGCGGCAAGTTGCGATCAATATTGGGCCAAAGTTTGTATATCAAATGACTGAAATAGATTCAAACTGATAACATTTTGATTTTGTAAACTTTAATGTATAAATTTCGTGAATTACAATTTGATTAATGTACCTACATTAATGGGGGAGAAATGATAATCATCTAAATGGAGTTGATTGTATTATTCTTGATTGCTTGTAATCAGTAATAGTCAAATTTAAGGGGTATTAAACACGTCACAGGGTTTTTTGAACATTTTAAATACGCTCAATTTTTTTAAGTTTATTCAATACTGTATGTCACTAATTACTATTATGGTACTCCATGGATGGACTTAATACTAAATTATTCTCTACCAGTCGACCTCACAACATGGGAGAATATAGGTCCGGGTCAGTATTATTATAATCTCTCCACATTTAGCTAAATTCTTTTTGAGTGGAATCGTTTACTCCTCTTAGATATGCAAGTGTTTTTTATTATTATTTGTATCAAGTATACTGGTAAAAACAATGAAAATATCATTAAAATTTCATCAATCAAATATCGCACGGAAATGTAATATTTGGTTCAAATAAAAAAAAAATGCAAATCTCATCAAAAACATCTGCTACTGGCAAATAAAGCCGCAAGATTACATTAATAATCATAATGAAGAAAATTGGCCCCGCCCGCCCTAGAGCAGTCTTCCCTTTTGTTGCAACTTTCAAATATGTATAAACAGTACACAATATTTTTTACCCTCAATTCGACGAGTATATTTTTTTTAATGTATGATTAGGTATATTTATGATTAGGCAATATCCTGCCTGATACCAGTGGCGTGCACTGGCTTCTACGACAAGGTAGGCAGTGATCCCCAAGGATTCACCCACAAAGCAGGACCTTCGTTAGCCTATTTCGTGAGTGCAACAAAAAAAGATCTAGCAATAACTCTATTATAAGGTCGGGTAACCAAAACACTGAGTGTCTTTTTGCCTATATGGTGTGCACCAGTGGCGTGCACTGGCTTTTACGACAAGGTAGGCAGTAATCCCCAAGGATTGACACCTGTGTATAGGTAACTTGTCTTTACGACATATAGGTACCTACATATCTACTCACCCACAAAACACAGGACCTTAGTTAGCCTATGTCGTGAGTACAACAAAAAAAGATCTAGCATTAACTCTATTATTAGGTCGGGTAACCAAAATACTAAGGTAGGCAGTGTATTTTTGCCTGTGTGGTGTGCACGCCACTGTCTGATACCTACCATCCTGCATGATCTTAAGCAGCGATGTAGTCTACGACGGAGCACTCTTGTTCATTAGGTACCTATTTACCACCCAGTGACTTGAAGTCCTCCAGACTATACCTACAGCAGCGCAGGAAACACAGACCAGTAAACACAATAAGGCGCAAATTTTTGTGGGCCAATTTGGGTCCAATTTAGAAAAAAAACCAATTAACAGGCCCCGTTCCGACACGGACAGGGGCGCGAAGGGAGAAGTGGGGCTTCGAAATAGGCCAAAGTGTCACCAAAAGTGGCGTGATTAGGTGCTGTGGCCACTCCCTCGGCCACACCGCGCTGCCACCGCCGCCGCCTACGAAGTCAGGCCATTAATCATGTAAGGAAGCCATTGCGGTGGCCCGCGCTCTTTATTAATTTTTATTTTTTTTACCACGTTATTGTTTTTCGTGCGTGAACAACGACGGCGGCGGTGGTGGGGAGATTAAAAAGTTTGTCTTTTCAGGTGGAACTCGGTATTTTTTTTTTGGGGTGGAGTTTGGTGTTTGGTTTGGTTATAATGACGTCATCGGATATTAGAATGTCAGCCGGAACGTAGGGAGTTGTTAAAGGTGAATTTAAATTGTTTTTTTTTTTTTTGACGTGAGCGAAATATAAAGTTAAAGTCTAAGTTGTACGAATATAAAACGGAATGCTTCTCATATGCAAAAAAAAATAAATAAAAAGACAGGCAATATTTACTAAGAACCGTACAAAACTAACGCACTCGCCGTCTTTCTATAACTTAAATTATGATAATGAAAATGTTGGAAAACTCACATTAAAAAACATAATAAAAATGGTAATTAACCTGAAACCATAATCTAAATAATTGTCGTAGATAAGTAACAATCCATTATTATGTATAAAAAATAACCAAAAACATGTTCATTTACTACGCATTTCTTCGACCGCAAAGACACCTTGAGACTTCACATTTTAATTATAAGACCCATAAACAAAAATGAAATAAAAGGTATAACAGACACGTACAGTATGAAACACATTCATAATGGTGAAATTGCGTGTGGACGCACCCTAACATTTCTGTAGGTAGATATATACTTTTTTTCAACATCGAAAATTAACCTTCAAAAGATAAATTTAAATAAAACACCATTTATGATGAGACGACGTGACGTTAGTAGTTTACTTGAAACCAAATAACATTTAAGTATAGGCTACACATAAATGTTCCTATAGCTGTACTCCCGCGGTCTTACCTGCAGCTTGTCCCGTTCCAGTGGTAATTTCGAGAAAAATATACCTATGTATACTAAGCTTAAACCATATTATGATAGTGCTATTATTTTTTTATACAATGAACAAATGTATCTTCATATGGCGGTAAAAAAGCGGGCCTATTGAAAAAGGTCTATTCTGTTACTGACACATAAAAATATTGACGATTGATTGATATTTTTTAATGGTACAAAGTAGACTTGAATCATAAAAGCTAAAGTCGTAACAAAGTGCATTCATCTCTCCATACATCCACAGACATACATTGACATGAGTCAGTAATAAGATTAATATCTAATCACTCCTTTAACAAGGTCGAAAGTAAAAAGCGTGAGTTATTGAATTATGACATTGAAGTGTCAGTCTCTCGTTCAATTCATTTCTTTCGGTCTTAAAATAAAAGTAAACCTTCAATTGTACAGATTAAAGTCCATTTTCATTTAAACTATGTTTTTGACACATAATAAGTTGAATTCAAACTTTAACACCCACCGCATAGGGTACATTTTAAATTAATCACGAAATTTCTAAAGTACTTAGACTAGAAGCACGAAGACACCTCTTGTGCTCGTTTTTAGTTAATTCGAAGGAACTTTAAAGAAAAAATAACAGACTTCCATCAGTACCTAAAGAACAAGTGCGCTACATCGTAGACCACATCGCTGCTTAACATCAGGCAGGATTGTGGACAATGGCTTGTTCATTGCGTTTAAAAAAAATACAGTACTATTTAACCCTACGAATTTTTCATCGTCAAACCCTCAACTTCCTAATCACGGCATGGTCTCATTTGAAATAAACAAAAACAACAAAACCAGTTCATAAACGGCGAAGTTAGGCGCCAACAAACATTTATTATACTGCGTGTAAAAGGACTCCGAGAAAATGGTCTTAAAAACGTTGTTGGGCTTATCAACATGAACAACTTTTACTATGGTGACCAATGCGGGGAAATGAAAAATCTGTCAGTCTGAAGGTCTTCAAGTGGCGGGTGAATAGGTACATAATAAATAAATAAATATTTTACAACAACACACACATTGGCTTCATCCCATGTTAAGTAGCTAAAGCACTTGTGTTATGGAAATCAGACAACGAGATATATTTACTTGGTGGAGTGGTGGGAATCGAACCCAGGACTCTACGGAGCAGAGGCAGACATGCTGACCACTACACCAACGGGCCCGTCAATATATCTTAAATGAACACATCAGGCAGGATGGTGGTCAAACGCTTGATCATAGTGATGAAAAAAAAAACGGTTAGTAAAAGTTGTTCATATTGTCGAGCCCAAAACCGTTTCTAAGACCATTGCTGAGGGGCCATTTGCACTCTTCATACGATTGAAAGGAGAAACCATATTTCTTCAAGTCGCTTAAATCCGAGTAGGTATAGTCAATTCAATTGCAACAATTGGGCAACAGAACGATCTTAGTAGATTACTCTAAAAGAGTAATTAAACACATTAGCCGGCAACAAAAGTAATAAAAATAATTATTATTACAACTCCAACTAGCCCCAGATATTATCGGCAAGTGTTATGAAACGTTTTGCTGAACAAAAAGCGCACTTTGTCTCACTCGTGCTGGTTGTACAGAAACTATGATACACGTACAAAAGATGTAGGTAATTTTGCTAGACAAAATTATAAAGGTAGGTGCACAATGTGAACTAGAAGCGCATGTAAATATGAGCCCGTCAGCGCTAAAGTGGCCTAACCCTAGACCAATCAGTATGGAGATATAGTAGTTTTTAGAATAATGAGTTTGACTTATGTGTGTAGATATTTTAAAGAAGCTGATTTTTGTCCAAATGTTTATGTTTTACTTAAAATTATAGATTCTTGACACGATTTTTTTATTTTTCGACATATTTTTAGTAAATTTACGAAGTACTTAAGTCGGACTATTAAAAACTATGCCATTTTAGCGCTGACGACTTCATATTGTTCGTACTACTAGTAATCTGAAAACATTGTACAGCGGATCTGTTCGTATGTTACGTCGAAATCCGAATATTTCTTTTACTCGTGGGAAACCGGAGATGTTGATTAGTAATCGTAAAAATAAAACGTAAAGTTTAAAAGTGTTAGTAATTGAAGTTCACCCACATTTCGCTATGGGGTCTCATACCCTAAGTAACCTAGATATTATCTGTTATAGTTACTACAGACAAATGAGCCTATGGGCGCTTTATATTTTACATACTATTATGTATGTACGTTCGCTCTCAAGACGTTTTCAGTCAACGCAAGAGCGTTGTGCAAATAAATTACATTGTGCAGGAATCATACCGGGGTCCTTTTGCTCTTTTTTCATACATTTTATGCGAGAGTACCTTCATTTTATATTTTTTCAAAGCAGAATAAAACCCAATACATTTCCAGTTAATCCTTATATCAAACGAGTGTCAATTTAAGAATGGAGTTGCAAATAGCCTCAGGCCGCTAAAGCTTTAGTTTGTTATTTTTTTTTTCATTTAGCTTTGACAGAACATGCAATGTCCATCCACATATCAGCCGATTTTGGTTTTAGGAAAATCTGTTAAAAAAAAGAACATTGGCAGTCTAAAGTTGAAAAATTATTATACAAATAATAGTACTCTAGTTAGCTTGAAACATTTTAATTTTGGAGCTTAACATCAAAAACTTTATTTTCTAAATAGGTAAGTTTTTTATAGATTTACCCATCTATCAGGAAAACGATGATGTGGACTATCAATGTACCTACATAAAATGTAGTTAACACTATCAAGTAATCTGAAGGTTTATCTTAATCAATGTGTATCAATATTTTGATTGTTTGACGGATAGCTGTCACAGTCTTTAACGGTTCTCCTCTTTATCTACCTCCCAAGCCCGTGGCTCTCTGTTAAATAATTTACCGATAAGAAAAATTCGCTCAGAGGGATTTGATTTTTTTTTATCACTATGAAAAAGCGTTGCTACTATTAGATACCTAATTTTATAATTACATACAGAGTGTAAAATAACCCCGAGCAATGGTCTTAGAAACGTTGTTCGTCTCGTGAATATGAATAACTTTTACTATGGCGACAATCTGGGGAAAATAAAAACACCTATATCCATACAAAAAGACATATTAAAAGTTGTACATATCGAAGGGTCCAATAATGTTTGTAAGACTATTGCTCGGGATCCTTATATATGCAGTATACGTCAGAGAGGAGTCCAGAGTTTAACACTTAACTGCATGATTTTTTTTGTCTGGATTAAATCCTATCCTTCTTAAATTATGTGGCCTGCATAATGGGAAAAAAATAAAAATTTTAACGTGGTCTAAAGTCAATACTGCGTTCATACGTATTAATTGTACCTCTGACAATAATTTAGAATAAACAATCTGTAGATGGGATGGCTAGAAAAAAAAATTTGGAGGAAAATTATACTAATGTAGTATTACAACACTATGCAGCTAAGGGTTAAATTATGATTATTCAAATTAACATACTTACTAATTAACATACTAATATCTACGAACATAAGTAAAAGAGCATAACAGCGTCAAACAACAACGTTTATATTACGCAACACTAAAAACAATATAGCAATAATCCAGTGTGCACACGCCCTAAGTCGAGCTGAGAATTAGATTCTCGCTTCTCAGTTCTCATAGGTTATTGTTTCTTGGATTATGGTGGTCGCCGTACAGTCACGTGCACGCAATAATACGTGTATCGTAAGATTATTGAACCTGAGCTGGCTTCGCATCATACTCTTTAGGTGTTAGAGGTCACTTTAGAATAGTTTTGTTAAGGTCTAGAAGGTGAAATCTTTAAATTGCTACATTGTCAGACGATTTAGCTATTAGCTGTGCGTAGTTTGCATTGTACAGTTAATCTGCTATGTATAGAACGTGTATAGGTAACTTATACGTTCATGAAATCATTTCTTAAGACTAATTCTTACGCAAAAATAAGCTTGATAGATCTAAAAAGAGGATTTTTAAAGTCAAGCTCCAAGGTGCTTAAATTAGGATTAATTGTGTTACAGCATCGAGATATAGTAATGTTATAACATTACAAGGTAACTTAACATGTGTATTTATATAAGTATATATATATTTAAATGAAGAAAAAAATATATAAGTAAATATTTCTCGTTGTCTGATTCAGGATGAAGGCATGTTTGTGTTGGTTGTTGGAAAATATTATTTTATTTATTATATTATGTGTTATTTGCCTTATTTATTTCAGAATAAATTATAAAAAGTAATATAGGTACTTAGCTTATTCTCTGATTTACAGATTATTTATATTGACAAAATAAGACCGTAAAAGTCGACTGAGTGAGGATTTTGGTTCCAAATACGTGACATTAGGCAGACAGTATTTATTTATATACATATAAAAAAAATACACTTCACGCCTTTTAATCCCAAAGCGGGGTAGGCAGAGGTAGGTACGTTGTAAAAGGACCCGAGCAATGCTCTTAGAAACGTTGTTCTTCATACAAAATGTCATCTCTCCTAAGGCAGAAAATTTTCTGTTTTGTATAGAGACATTAGAGAAAAAATATTTTTTTTCGTTTCCCCGCATTGCCGCCATAGTAAAAGTTGTTCATATTGACGAGCCCAACAACGTTTGTAAGACTATTGCTCGGGGACCTTTTACACGCAGTATAGAAGTCACTGACATTCAAATACAGAATGAGTGTGACAGCATTAGTTTGTTAAGCTCTTAATTCTATAAAAACGTTTAAGAATTCGCCTCAAGATTGCCATTGTTGTCAGTTATTCGTATTCAGAGCATTAAATGATTTAATGCTGGACTAAGTCATTTATTTAAATATTCTTACCATTTTGATGTATTCAGTAGTAATAGAAGTAATAGGATTTATCTCGTTTACCTGAAACAATAAAAACAATTTACATTAGAATAAATTTTAAAATAATAAAAAATGAAATTTGTCGTTGTAATGTTGTTTGTACCTACAATATTTGCATTTTCATTAAAAAAATGGAAAATTATATTTTTTCTAAACAAAAAATCTCCTTCATCTGTAGAAAAAACGACAAAATATCGGTTGAATCTTTATTATTTCCAATCAGTTTCATTTCCACTAAAAACCTCTAATAATCATTCTTTATAACGAGATCGAAAGGTTTGCTTTCTACTATTACTACTACAAGTTATTTAGCAGGTTAACACAATATTTCTGGCGAATGCTTGTGTAAATACAGAGTCTTGCATCACGTCCAAATAAACACTCCACGTACCTCTACCCAACATAGCACATCAACAAACACAACCATATACAGTTACTATATTATTCATAACGCTGCGATGTGACCGCTCGCTCGCCACGCGAATATTTATAATTCATAACACCACTAACACTAAAATACAATGCACTGTGTTGCGGTCTAAAACAAATTCACAGACATGAACGAATAAATACCATTTTCAGATTACAGTAAAAGTCATTGAAAACGTTGCACGGTTCATTCTAAACTCTCTAGCTCTCACTTTACGAAAAACCGCAAACCATAAATCGATGACGGGAATGAATGATGAACGGGATTGAGTGAATGACGCGAGCGGGAATGAGTGAACGGTTCCCGCACGCCGACCGGGCCGCGTTTGTGTGCGAAAGCGCACTGCGAAGTCAGCACAGTGGACTTACATTTAGACCTGAATCGAACTAAATTCTTAATCAAAAGTTGGACGTACTCTTGCATTTAATTACATATTGCAAGTATCTATAAAAGCAAATTATCTTCTGATTAGCCCTCAAACGATTCAAGGTAATCAGTGTATGGTAGCGGATAACATTAATGACTGAAATCGCTTACGTAAAAGATACACAGAGTGATCGAATCACCCAACATTTTATACAAAACCGCAAAAACCCCGCTTACTCTCTTATAATACTCCCTCACCGTTGCCTAGTCGAGCTTCGAGACTTTTTGACATTTGGTGTTCAAACCTGATGAAAGACTCTCTGAAGGTGGAATTAGGACTACACAGGTTATCACAATTTTTAAGAAAAACTGTCAGTACGCGAATGCAACTGCGCAGCGTACGTTAGTTGCGTATAAAAGGAAAATAGTTTTGATAAAAAGAGTGATAGGAATGATTAGTAGTAACAGATTAAGATGGTTAAGGCACGTCATGAGGAAGGATGAAAACCATGTAACAAGTGATGAGTATGAATGTGGAAGGATACAAGGGAAGAGGGAGACCAAAGAAGGTATGGATGGACTGTGTGAAAAATGACATGTGCGTGAAAGGTGTAACTGCAGAGATGACGAATGACAGAGATGAATGGCGAAAGGAAACTTGTTGCGCTGACCCCACCTAGTGTGGAGCAGTAATAAGGGCAGGAAAATAATGATTATTTTTGATAAAAAGAGGTTTAAAACAATTTCTCCATTGGTCTGTAACATAATTCTCCTTGAACCGACTACAAGGAAATAACAATTGACTGTGAACAAAATTCGTTCTCATTCAAGGATATGAACGCTAAATTGTATGTCAAAAGCAAACCGCACACATAGAGTAGACCATGCAGCTCCATATAATGGCGAATAATTGCTTATTTGCCTCATTTCAGACCCGTTCTGGTCGGCTGAACGTTGGTGCACAAACCACACGCACGAGTTGCGCAGCTAAAACAACACTTACGCCATTGGCATAAGGCATACGGCACGGATTTGCTTCCAGGTTACACGGACAGAGGCTTTGGCATTGTAGCCGTTGCCCCTTCAGATGAACCCGCCTCAGGGCTTTGGTGCGAAATTTGACACAAATGTACTTACTGCGGTTGATTTAAACTGAAATGCTTTACGAATTGAATATTATTCGGGTAAAGGACTACTATATGGGAACTGTATCAGCGGGAAGGGCGTGTAGCTGAAACGTTATATTTTATATTTATACTAGTGGACTCGACAGACATGGCGAATTAGCTAGAAGACCAATCCAGACGATTAGATTTGATTTATATAAATTAGATTTTTTTAGAGCTAAAAATGTTCTTGATCCCTAGACACTTTTGATGTGTGTAGTTTGTATGAAATACTGAACTACGCGAATGAAATCGCGGGGCGTCCACTAGTTTCTCATAAACGACTTAACACATTAATGGAAACCCAAATTAAGACAATAGAAGATTTTATTGTTATCGTCGGCCAGGCGGACAGTGACCCCGAAAGGGTTAATTAAGACGATTTCTAACACATACATAATGAGCCGCGAGATTCTTAGAAAATGGTTTTTTTATTTCTGATATTTGTGTGACCTAATTAATTTTAATAGGTTATCATCAATATTTGTTTTGTTGTAATTGTTGATAAACTATATCGTCTATTTATGACAATTCTCATTAGGCGCGTTTATTATATAACCTACCTATGGCAATGATTCCAATACATATACTAAATCTATATGTATAAAACTCAAAGTACTGACTGATCATTCATTAACCGACTCATTAACACCCCAACCCAAATCCTTCACCTTGGAATTAGAAATTTCGCACAGGGGTTCCTTTTATGATGTTACGTGAGATAAGAAATTTTATTATTTTTTCAAAATTTCATTCCCTAAGCGAGTAAAAAAGAGGATAAATATCAATATGAGAAACACCTTAATATTGATGTTACGGTTCTAAAACATGGTGGTAATATTTTTGAATAGAAATCAATGACTGAAAAACTGGGCGAATGAATACGCGGGACTAGATAAATAATGCAAGAGCGTCTGTGGTCTAGTTGGTCGGATACTTGACTTGTAACCGGGAGTTCGCGGGTTCGAGTCCGTTCTACCGGACGCATACCAATGGAACTCTTTTTCAGAGCTTACGTACGCAACGCAACGCTCGTACGGTGAAGGACAACATCGCGATGAAAACCGCACACAACAAGGTGTGTGAACCCTATAACGGCGATGGGCTCACCCCCTGTCACGTTGGGTTAAATAAGTATGCTTGGTGAACCGTGGGCACTTGCTTATTAAGCTAGTGTCTTTGCCTACTCCGCTTTGGGATTAAAAGGCGTGAAGTGTATATAGATAATGGAATAATAGATCGCGCAAGTGTAATTGAACATTTTGACAACGAGCCAACATCAGCCGCTGGACGATTGTTACGATGACACAAAACCTTACAAGTGGATTATCTAGAGGACTGTTATTAATCTGTTGCACCTTCAAAACGACATTGCAAGTATTATGTACGCGCATTCATATGTCTCGGTACATATTATATATATTGCATACACCTGTTTCTCTAAGCTAAAATTAACAGGAGAAAATCCTGGCGTATCACGTTTCGTATTCGACATACGTACATGCATTATTCCTTTAATTTTTTGTCGATTAACAGCACTTACAAGCTTGGTAAATATTATGAAAACTGATATTTTTAAGTAGTTTTTTAACCGACTACAAAAAAGAAGGAGGTTCTCAATTCGTCTGTATTTTTTTGTTACCTCAGAACTTTCGCCTGGATGGAACCGATTTGGATGTTTTTTTTTATTTGAAAGCTGGTGGTTGCCGTTTGGTCCCATATAAATTTGGTTCAATTCCGACAATGGCATCCATGAGAAAACCATATGTGGGTTTTATCATCGGTTCTACGGCAAATATGGCCAGCCCACTGCCACGGACTTTTTTTATTACTATGAACAAGCGTTTGACCACCATCCTGCCTGATGTTAAGCAGCGATGTGGTCTACGATGGAGCACACTTGTTCATTAAAACCTATTCACCCGCGACTTGAAGACCTTCAGACTGTAAACACAGGAAACACAGACTCCGGCAAGTAGTCCATCAAAACAAAAAAGCACTATGAAAGAATTACGCAAGTGTGTTTGGTTCGCGTAAATGGCAAATCCACCTGGTATGGATGACGTTTGATCGTTCTCCTAGTTGTCCTATTGTAAAAACGCGATGGGGGTATTAGGTTATGCAACTCCGTAGCACACTCTCCGAAATACACCCGATAGAAGACAGATAGGCTCGCAACTTTGCGGCGATGCTCTAGGCTTTATCAGATGCTCTAGGTCAGTTATTTATTTATTTATTTATTAGGACCACCAACAGTTACACACCTAAACTTAAATATATCATAACAATCGGTAGGAAAACCATCAGTCACGCATAATACAAAACACATCCCTGACAAGGACAATCCACTATTATTGCGTTCTTCATTAAATCAGTCCCAAGCAACGCCAGAAGGCCACATCCACCCCCCAGAGCGCGTGGACTACGACATCCCTCCTATAAGGTTTCCCAATCTATAGCTAGCCACCACACACCACTGGAATATTAATCAATATCGCGTCCATGGCATGCCCTAGTCACAACATACTACACATTACCGAACAAATCCTGACCTGGACGCAAAACATATCTATTCAAACGCCAGCTCAGAACAAACATCGAAATTAATTGGTACAAGTCCGTGCGTCGTGAAGTCAAATACCAATGTAGTGTACATTCTGGTAGGTTAAGATGAGCTCGATGGTGTAGAGTTTAATATGAAACGCGAGATCGTCGTTGATAGATACTGTAAAGGTGTAAATGACAATGATGAACAGGGTCTGTCAGCTACATTACCCACATTGGCGATGGATTATTGTCCACTTGCGGTTATAATATTAATAAATACAATGCAAATAGGCGTTAAAGACGGCCATGTTTGAATTCTGAATTTACTGATATTAATTTAATAATTACGTCATACTAATTAAACGAGTGAACGCCCATTAAAAAAATATATATGTTAAAAATACAACTTTTTTCATTACATTTCTTAAAACGAATTCTATTATCATTATGATCTCTGACACTAGTGACACTAAAATACTTAATTTTGGATTGGCCCTTTGTTATAGTGGTCAGCATGCCTGCTTCTATTCAAGAGAGTCGTGGGTTCGATTCCCACCGGTGACAGTTACTTAGGTGATGAGCTTTTATGTACTTGTTGGATGTGTCTGGGTGTTTAATTTATATAAGTTTTTTTTTTAATTTAAAAAAAATGTCATTATTTTTCGTACCTCAAGGTGTAACTGCAAAGATGACGAATGATAGGGTTGAATGGCGAAAAGAAACGTGTTGCGCCGACCCCACCTAGTGTGAGATAAGGGCAGGAAAATGATAATGATGAGTATGTTTCGTTGTCTGAATTCCATAACACAAATGATTTAGCTTCTTAACATGGGATGAAGGCAATGTATGTGTTGTCGTAAAATATGTATTTATTTAATTTTATACTATTCAATTACTACCTACTTGTTGGTACATTTATTCGTAACAATGGTACGACTCTGGCGTGACTGATATACATACCTAATATAATGTATACAGTACCTACTACACAGTAAAAAATATTCCACGAAAAAAAAACAACAATCACGAAAACCTACACTATGGTATATTTAAAAAAAATACCAATCACGCTTTTCGATAAGCAAAAAAAAACCGTCTTTGGTCCTTACAAAATAGTATAAACATAAGAGAACATTGGCACGCAAACACCGGACATAGACAAACGGCTAAAGGAAGTCGAATCCAAGTACGGAGCAGTTGTAAGTGATTTGGGCACCATTTCAAACTGGCCTGCTTACTATTCAACCCGCGTCAGGCACACCATTGCTCATTCTTCCGTACATTGGACGGAATATATCAAATATCTGTGCAAACTTGGTTAGCCACGGTTAACCTCACCGCACTGGAATCGAAACCCTACACCCATATACCTATCTATATCTACACTACAAATTGATCACTCTATGATTGTATTGCGTCTAGGGTTAGAGATGTTTGCTTTTGGATGTTCGTTTGTTTATCCAATTTGCCAAAATAATCACGCCCCGCGTGACTGTTAATGTAAGGAAAAGTGACGTGGCCTCACGAGAGATCTGCAATCTTGTTTCTATGATTAAATTAACAATAAGGGAAGCGTTGATGGAGATTGTAAAAGCTGTAGCGTTTTCGATGAAATTATTCTTTTACTTGACATTATTTAGAGTTTCCTGATCTCTTTGAATCAATGATTTCTGTAGATATGTTTTGACCGTTTTATTTACTAATTAAACAAGCATAAGTTGTCAGTCAAAGTTCGTTTTAAAAATTTCACATTTAGTTAGCAAATAATATTTCCTAACCAAAACAATGTCAAAGAACACTCTAATTTCCATAGCAAAATTTTATTTTCTTCCAAAAACGTCAAATTTTCTGAACGTCTAAAAGAGACAAAAATCATGTTTTACTGAAATGTACAAGTTAAATTACCCCGTCATCGACACGTAAAGAGTTCTTGAAAGACATATATCCTTTGTACTTTGAAAATAGATATCATTTTACCGTGGCATTTTAAACCACGATTTTTTTTATGTGTAAAGGATTTAATATCACTACACGCAGGATTACACAGTACTATTTCTATTGAAAGACTAGGTATTACAACAGTTCAGTTGGATTTGTATTTATATTCTATGACATTGTACGGCGGTGGCTATAAAAATGGAAGTCCAGCGATATCCTGTCGCATGAAACGTGAGCCGAGCCACCGACTCCGGATTTGGCTCGAAAACTACCGACGTCTCAAACTAAACAGAATCAAAAAAATCTTAGAACCACTTCTTAATGGAGTTCTATGAAAACGAAAAGCGCAGAAGCATTGACCGCTGTTGAACCAAAAATGACTGTTGTATCGAAACCCTATTTGGATTGTGCACGGTGGATAATAAATATTATAGAGTCGATAAATGTTGAGGAGAAATATTTGGAAGGAAAAAAGACCGATGGTAAGGCGTTTCTAACCATTTTTAGTGTAGGACTTTATACAATGTTATACTGGTGTACTAGCTGACCCGGCAAACGTTATTTTGCCAATATGCATTATTGACAGCGTTTCCCAAATATAATTAGATATGTATATCGATGGTCCCAATTAAAAATATCGGTAGTGCAATTTTAGGAATATGTACTTTTCTACACTTTTAGATTGGCGATATTAAGATTTATAAACTTATTACGTGTATTCTATATGTATCACGTAAAGATACCAAAGATTATAAGCTGTCGTAAATTTTAAGTATGTACCACAAGAAGTTTAGTTTTAATATCCAAAACTAACTTCTATCGTCTATCCCAAACATGTTCCGTTTTGTAGATCCGACTTTCTTAATAGAGACCATCGATATATTATTCACATGAACCTTCCTCTAAAATTCCTTAATTAAAGTAAACTGATTATAACATAGACGATTTAAGATCTAAACATATAATAGTGACTGACAGCGGGAGACGACTATGTATTTATGACAAAAGATAGTGAAGTACATTATGAAAATAAATAGCGAAAATCTTGGTGATGAAAATAAAACAATAGACGCACGAGCAACCTTTATCACAGATACACCATAGATAAACAATACAATTTAAAAAAAAAGAGGCGTACCCCAACAAAATTAAATATTTATCAAAACAATATAATAGCGAAATCCCCCGACGCCGATACAAAGGGCAACAAAACAATACTGGCTATTAATAATCAAAACAATGATTATGATGATAATAATAACAAAAGAGGGTTAGAGTGACCTCATTCCATCTGCGATAGAGGATCGCGGCTCAAAGGCGACGCCATTCGAATATTAATTCGAATCAATACGCAATACATTGACGATATCAATCTTTAATTAAGATACTGATGTATTGACTGCAGAAAATTGTCGTACAATCATGCGAAGTTAGTTGTCAATCGGTTTCGATGACACTTCCTGTGCCACTAAAACATCAATAAGGTAGATCGTTATCTTGTGACATGTAAAAAAAAGTAACCTTGATTTCTAATGACTTACAAACCTTAGGGCCCTAAGATTCATTTTACTGTCGCCCTTAGTAAAACAGCGAAGCCACTACAATGTCAACTACGAGACTGACTAACTTGGTCAACTGTACATCTAAATACACATCATCATCATCATCCTCATCATCATTCATCATCATCATTCATCCACTGCTGTCCTATGTCCACTGCT
Organism: Conopomorpha cramerella; assembly: GCA_012932125.1. NCBI lineage: Eukaryota > Metazoa > Arthropoda > Insecta > Lepidoptera > Gracillariidae > Conopomorpha > Conopomorpha cramerella. Next base: position 6,563 of record SJJU01004502.1, on the reverse strand, counting down.
GGACATATGCCTCTCCAATTGCACGCCACTGTGTCTGTTTAAGTACTTGTTGGATGTGTCTGGGTGTTTTATTGATATAAGTATGTATTTAAAAGAAAAAATAATTATTTCACTAGGTATGTTTCGTTGTCTGAATTCCATAACACAAGTGGAACGAAAGCAATGTGTGTGTTGTTGTAAAATATTTCATCGCCATCATCATCGGCTCATATTCGTCCACTGCTGAATCTAGGCCTCTCCAATTGCACGCCACTGTGATCTGTTTTCGGCTTCTCTCATCCAGCTTCTACCAGCCATCTTGCGTATATCATCAGTCCACCTTGCCTGATCCTAAATACACATACCCTGTTTCATCTGTTTTCAGTATCAGATGAGTTCGCTTCGAATTTTTTTTAATATCTAGTGAAGCAAACAGAACCTTTGATGCTCCAAGGTTACCTCCATCCAGCATGACGCGGAATGTCTGTACTTGTAACTTGTTATCTTATTAAAACTTTTTGTAGTAGTTTTTTTCGTTCTACTTTGTTGTAGATCTACTTCGCCGTACTACTGTTGTATAACCTTGATACCTGTCTCAAAATGGTCTTCGGTCTTTTCACGCCACCTTCCGGGGCGACCAACGGTTTGCGTCTACTGTCATAGTACGAACCGCCAGGGTGTGGAACGACTTACCGGAGTCTGTGTTTCCTGCGCAGTACAGTCTGAAGGTCTTCAAGTCACTGGGGTGAATAGGTACCTAATGAATCGCTCCATCGTAGACCACATCGCTGCTTAACATCAGCCAGGATGGTGGTCAAACGCTTGTTCGTAGTGATAAAAAAAAAGAAAAGACTCTGTTCACTCAACCTCTTACATCTCTTTCGTTAATCAACTTTCATCCAGATCTCTTAAAATATTTGTACTTAAAAAAAATATATACTTCACGCCTTTAATCCCAAAGAGGGGTAGGCAGAGGCACTTGCTAAAGCAAGTACCCACGGTTACAACCAAGCGTATTTAAACCGCAACGTCGACCAAGGGGGTGAAGTCGCCATCGCCGTTTAGCGTATCACTACACCTTGTATGTGAGGGGTCATCACTAAACAACGGCAATGTAAACAGTGAATATTGATTGTATACACCATTGGCGGGGGTCAAATAATAGACGCTGAGTAGCAAAATTTCATATTATATTGAGCAATTACGTTTATGAAACCTTTGGGTATTGTGAAGGCGCTGACTCGTGAAATAATTGTTGTATCATTTATTATTGTTATGACAATAAATGGGAGCACGAGCCACCAATCTTGGTAGTCGGCGTTGATGGTTTTGTTTGGCAAGTTTTTTTTTTCTTAAAAGACAAGATACACTTTTATAATGATACGTCATTGTTTGTGTTGCCATTGTCGTGTTATTCCTTACTACATTATTCACTATAATAGCTTTCTGAAATGTTTCGACACATACATTACTAGATAACATCTATCTAATATATAAAATTCTCGTGTCACAGTTTTCGTTGCCATACTCCTCCGAAACGGCTTTACCGATTTTCGCCAAATTTTAGTAGCAAAATTTCATATTATATTGAGCAATTACGTTTATGAAACCTTTGGGTATTGTGAAGGCGCTGACTCGTGAAATAATTGTTGTATCATTTATTATTGTTATGACAATAAATGGGAGCACGAGCCACCAATCTTGGTAGTCGGCGTTGATGGTTTTGTTTGGCAAGTTTTTTTTTTCTTAAAAGACAAGATACACTTTTATAATGATACGTCATTGTTTGTGTTGCCATTGTCGTGTTATTCCTTACTACATTATTCACTATAATAGCTTTCTGAAATGTTTCGACACATACATTACTAGATAACATCTATCTAATATATAAAATTCTCGTGTCACAGTTTTCGTTGCCATACTCCTCCGAAACGGCTTTACCGATTTTCACCAAATTTTATATGCGTATTCAGTAGGTCTGAGAATCGCCTACTATCTATTTTTTATCCACCTGCCAGTTGTATTTCTCCCAATACACGGGGTACAAAGGCAACTTATTATGGCAAAACAAATGTTTGCCGGGACAGCTAGTATAATATATAAAAACGTGCCTTTGCCTAGCCCGCTTTGGGATTAAAAGGCGCGAAGTGTATTTATTTTATATATAAAAACCAATGCCACTTTTCGTTGTAATGTTATAACTCAACAATGCCTTTACCGATTTGGCTAATTTTGGTTTTGAATTATTCGTGGAAGTCCAGAGAAGGTTTGTACGTAGAGAAAATTTAAAAAAAGTGGCATCACTGCTGGACATGTTCCATCCTGGAGGTTATACTTAATTTATATCCATATGAATAGTTAAGACAGAACAACATCTGTCGGGTGCACTAGTTGTTTTATACTTCTAAACCTATTTCCATTCTGGCATCTGTTACATAAAAATCTGCCGCAGCACTACCCAAAAAAAAATAATAGAAGAAAAAACCACGATTGGCCACCGCAATTTTTCCTACTCCCCGACGACTAATTTAAAAAGTTTGTAAATCCTACTTCCAGTCGGTTTTGCGTGCAACATGGTCACGTACGTTGTATGGAACACGAAGGCGTTCATAGTCGGAGCTCGTTAAGTTGGCACCACGGTTTTATTACAAGGCGCGGCCCGCAGATCGCACCTAGAATATTAAAGTGGATGCTGGCCCGCTGCTGGTGTTCGGCTAACACTCTCCGGGTCATGCATATTGTCCTACATCGTTAACGTTGAACGATACGTTGACACGTCTACGTTGATACGATAGCTGTTTTCGGTTCTCACAATGAAGGCTTTAATAAAAGACACAGCTTCGGGACATTGTTTCTTTTTTCTGTTTTCTTTTTATCTCGCCTGAAGTCGTTTGCATTTTAAGGTTTCGTGCTGCCGTTGACGACTACGACACTTTTTGTTGGAGGATTTCGTTAAATTTGTATTGAAAGTGTTAGTGTACGAGCCGGTTCGAGAAAACATCTTGTTTTTAGTGTGTATCTAACTTCCAATAGAATAGAAGAGTTAGGACGACATGCATAGACTAGCCCATACCGGCCGTCAGACCATTTGCCTCTAGGTCGCGGGTTCGATTCCCGCCGCCGAAATAATGCTTTAGTAACGAGTTGAGGCATTTGTTGTGTGCGTCTGGGTGTTGTAACTACGTATATCCGTCTCTGGCACCCATAGTACAGGGTATCATAGTTTAGTGAGGTGAGTTGAAATGTCCCGGAATATTTATTATTTATAAAAGTTATTATTTAGAAGATTAATCGATTGTGTTTAAAAGACCTCATATTGTCCTCCCGACTAAGATCTGTGTGGAGTTTCATGCGAATGGCGAACTCTTATAATAAAATGAACATTTGTGAAATTTGAATCCATGATCCTCTTCCTGGAAATACAACACTGAACAGACTTTATTGAAACTTATATTTTATCCCAAAATTCCACGGGAAACATCGCGTTGCACAGCTTGTAGTGATAGATTAATATAAATTATTAATAAAGCGATGAAACCTAGCCCACAGAGGCAGTTACAACGGCCACAACAAAATTGCGAGGTGGTGAAATTTATTTTATCAATTTAAACTTTTCTGGCGCACATCCCGCCATAACTCTTTAATAGATGTTGCTAACGCGTTTAGGCGACCGCGGCCACGAGACGACGCAAACATTATTTTCTTCTTGCGATAGCTTCCAAAAACGAACAACACTTTGAAGTCTCATAACAAACTCAGGATGGGTCGTTCTCTGAAAATATAACTCTTCGCTTAGTTCGAAGACCGTTGCTGAGGCAGTCACTCGTCTTTAAATACTTCTTTCTGCCTACTTAGGTATTAGCTGTAAAACCGGTGATAGTTGGAATAAACGAGTTCTTGAGTGAAGACCGTGTCTCGGCAAACGGAGTGCAGGACACACTCAAAGGCAAGGTGGACTGATGATTTGCGCAAGTGGCTGGTAGAAGTTGGATGCGAGAAGCGGAAAACAGATCACAGTGGCGTGCGATTGGAGAAATCTATGTCAAGCAGTGGATGAACATGGGTTGGTAATAATATTGAGGTTTTCGAGTATACAAAAGGACCCAACTACAGCTTTGATTTATTTATTGATTTGGCTCGTGTGGATACTGAAGTAGTGACGGCCATAGGATCCCAAAACTTATACGGCGGCGCAACGTAGAGAAATCAAGTGGCCGGCTCAAATGTTATACATTTTGAAATCGCCCGGAGGCTGACAGCGGAACATTCCGTCCGAAGCGCGGAAACATTAAAAATCCATCCAATGGATCTACACTATTGGTAACTGTATCTACTACAGTTGCTATCACCAAACTCAGTATGTTTACAAGCTCGTTAAAAATACCAACTGTGTATTATTATATTGTAATCTTTAATACGCCAATGTGAAACGTTTAAAAAATTATACAAAAAAATTAAAGAAAAAAGAACCGATTTCTTCAGCCCCTAGCTAGGGGGGCAAGCGCCTACTAGTCACCCCTACTAGACGTGTACCAATGGGACTCTTTTTCAGAGCCTATATACAACGCAACCCTCGTTCATCGTGATGAAACCCGCACACCACATGGTGTGTAAACCCTATAACGGCAATGGGCTCACCCCCTGTCACGTTAAATACGCTTGGTAAACTGTGGGCATTTGCTTAGCAAGTACCCCGCTTTGGGATTAAAAGGCGTGTTATATTTTATTTTATCCGCGATTCTAATTCCAAAGTTCATTTACCTAAAATGTTTTTGTACCGAGTGCAGTCTAGGAACTGCAACAAAACATTACAAAAAAACCCGGTCTCACTGCGTTTCCGTTTGGGATTTACTATGCCGCGAGCTAAAGGTCGTTGCACTAAGCTTATATTCTATAACATAACGCCATATACGAGTGTACATAAATACGGTCCCTGTATTCGGTGGCCATAAGCTGATAATCCGCTAAATGCATGTCCAGGCAGTCGATTAGTAGGTACAAGTGTTTTTGTCCAAACTGCACCAACTCAAATTGTTAGTATGAACGTAATAAATGGCTCTCACTTGGACGAACTTTCGGAACTTGTTTCACACAATGATTTAGGACTGCTACTGCACAAAAGCTCAAAAGCGTTGCTTGCTGCACTTTATAAAATAGTGAAAACTTTGGTAACTTTTCTGGGCAGTAATAGACACGGGCGTTTATGTAATATATTAAGATATTAGACGTAATGCAAATGAGAAATAATTTATTAGTAGCCTGGAGGCCAAGACAAGAACGTGAAGTTGACCCATACCTATTGTAAAAGTACGTAAAACATGAAAATAGCAACGGGGCCTATTTAAAGGGTCTGTGAACATTTGGAAAGTTCAATTTAATTTGCATACAGCGATATCGATCAATGAAGATGTGTTAAAGTATGGTTAGCGCAGAGTTATGTGCGTAGGGTACATTTAAAAATAATTGATCTTAAAAATAATTGGTCCCTCAAATAGGAAAAACCTGTGCTAGAGGAACCAGTGCTTTTCTGCAATATAAAAATTAAACAAACAAAGAATAAAAACAGAAAACTAAGACTAACCTAAGATTAAAGAGTGTAGGAGACTTAGGCATCTGGTCATTAATTTAAACGTGTATTTTTTCATTTTTACTTTATTCCATGCTATGAGCTAGCAACTTTTAACTTTCTACGTTTTTAAAAGATAAATGATGATGATTATTATAAAGATTATAACTAAAATAAAGCATGTAATGACACATCATTTAGATTCCACAGCGACGTTTAACAGCAAATAAAAGATCACAGAAGTGGCAATCAAGATGCATATTCACAATTAGTTATCACCAACGAGTCTCCGAGTTTCTCACAGTAAAAAGAAGATGGCGTCGTGACGCGCATTCCAGATTCGAAATGAAACCCATTAATTTGACCGCGATCGTTTCAAATTTTCAAATACACTGACAATTATGATTACAGTTCGACTAGAATCTTTTGGCGTTTGAGTGTTCAATTTTCAACGTGATTTCTTGCCACTGTTGTATTTATACCGTTCTTAGATTTAACAAGCTGCCTCGGCAAACGTTGTTTTACCAATATATATATATATTACACCTGTTCCCGTGGGAATTATTAAAATGCTTGTCGCATTTGAGGCAAATTTCTAGTTCCTACGTTTAGTCGTTTAGGCTGTGCATTAATAATTATCAGTCAGTATTTTTTGTGCTTCTACTGTGATGGACAATGTATCAAAACAGGGCTCGATTGGCTTAAATTAGACGCCATACTTTTCAGCCACTCAAACTGTGAAAATCTAACACTTAATTCTATGGGATGTTTTTGAAAAAACCTTGAGATTCAATCCTTCATTCTCAGACACCATTCAAGACCATAATCAATTTGAATTCACGAATTAAAATTGCAACATACTTGATACAAAAGGCATAATAAAACAATGGTAAGCTTACGCAACATAATATTTTTCATGAGAATAATCATGTCTCTGTATCTCATCTTCATGAGATAAAAAGGGAAACACTCTTAATAATGTCATCATCATCATCAGCCACATGACGTCCACTGCTGG
>SJJU01004501.1:0-18066 GCA_012932125.1 Conopomorpha cramerella | reverse complement strand
ACCGTGACCTCCCGGTTGCAAGTATCCGACCTGACCATACACGCTCGAATACGAATAGTAGATTCATTTTTATTATAAATCACACTTCACAGCTACCTACACCGTGGTATGCAGGGACACTATTCCGTTGGATAAAGACAAAATGACACAAATTGAAATTGTTGATTTAATGATTTACCTTCAGAGGTTCCGATTAAACGCGGGAACTGCCTAGTACGTACACATATTCATGGAAGTATTAGATGTAGCATAGGCCATATTTTATAGGAAATTCCCAAAGTATTTTTTTTTTTTTAAAAAAAAGGACCGACTTCAACCAATACTAACAACTACGATTTTTAGCGACCAAGTTGTCAGAGAACAAACATAGATATTGCGCGTAGTTTAGTAGCTTACATTGCAGTCATCCCTTGTTTTAGTACCCTTAGAGTTGGAATTTTTTTTCTAAATTCATATGGGACCAACTTTAGGGTACTTTTCATTAAAAAAAATATTTACGAAATCTGACTACTCTGAAAAAAGTTATGCGAGCATAAAAAAAATGTAGACGTCGACTTCAGTACCTCCTCCATTTTTTCGTCAGTCAAAAATATTATGTCATCTCATAATGTGTTCTGTATGTATATAATGTGGTAAACAAACGCTATAACTTTAATTCAAAAATGTTGGCTAGAATTTGAAAAGTCACATACCGAACGCCTTTCCTCAAGAAAACCTATGTCAAAAACAAAAAAAAAATCACCTTTTACAAAGTAGCAATCAGCTGATCGGTAGGTTTCTATGAAGAGATAATTATATTGGTCATTTAACGCAACAACGCGATATTTCACAATATTTTGTTATTGTGTAAATAATCCTTAGTAATAGTAATAAGATTGTTATTTCAACAGTGCAGTGTCACGTTTTGAGATATCGCGTTGTTGTATTAAATGAGCGACGTTTTCTTTTTCGTTTTTGACATAGGGTTTCATGGGAAAAAATAGTTATTTAGTATTATGGGCTGAGTAAATTTATTTTTTACGTGGGGGAATCCTCATGGACACCCCGCCGCCATGGGGACAGCGTACGGGGTGAAAACACACCCCGTACACATACTAAAGCGAAGTAGAGACACTTGGTGAATAAATTCACAAAGTTTATTTAACTAAACTTGATAGACGGTGGTTGGTATTTCTGATGAACAAATACGTTTGTCTTAATTATTATTATTATTGTGGTACAACCACCCCTTACCTTGTCATCGACCCCAACACCACACCTAATGTCACAATAGAATCAACAGTATGAACCTTGAGGGAAATACAGTACAGTAAATTGACACTGAATTATTTAGTTCTCGGTACTGGCGAAATGAAAAGTGTCTACCTCCGGTATACTGGAGATGAAAAGTGTGAACTCGTCTGACCTTTGTTTGAATATGTATTTTTTACGTATAGCTAACAAAGGAAAAACAACAAAAGCAGGCTCGGTGTAAATAATAAATGAATCGCTTTGTGCTAGTTTTCTTGTATATCCATTGTGCTCTTATTTTGAGATTTTTTTTTCTTCACCTAGTTACCAACTAGGCCTGAATGCTTTAATTACTACAGTGTGGTGTGAATGGGAATGTTAAGATGGCTATTCTTTCACAATGTATGCTCAAACATTCCAAGCAAAAGATGTGTTACTGAAAATGCCACCTTTATAAAGTTTTTAATTACTTTTTCTGTCCTATGTCTGGTCTAGTCTTTTAGTGCATATTTTTTTTTAGTTAGTACAAGATATTTATATTCCAAATGGGGGTAGGCAGAAGCACTTGCTAAGCACACTGTTCCAGGCGTGACAGGGGGTGAGGACACCGCCGTTGTAGGGTTCACACCTTGTGTTGTGTGGGTTTTTTTTGTAATGACATTTTATAAAAGTTTAAAGATTTGTACCAGTAAAATTTTACAGATTTGTGGTTTTCTTATGGATGGCATTCTCGGAACTGAAGCAAATTTAAAAGAGACCAAACGGAATGCACCAGCTTTCAAACAAAAATAATTTTCTATCTGGTCTGTTATCATCAAACCTGGCTTCCTTATTGAAACACAATACACATGAAACCCTTCATTCCAACAAAAAAAAAGCCAACATTGACCATAAACGACCGACTTATCCGCGACCAGATTTGAAAAAAAAAACACATACAGGGCGTCCCAAACTTATGAGACATGATGGGGGCTACCTTAAATATCTTAGACAGTGAATTTTGTTCAAAGAAGACTTTATATTATTTTTAAAAGTTAGTTATTCTGCATTCATAGATTTTCAAAAAAATCCTGCGTAGTTTGGGAATCGAACCGAAAAATCACCCTAAGTTTATGATATACTTTTTTCATAGATCATATACTTGTGCTCATATTTTGGACCTTAATTTATTGTTATAGAGTTCACATTCAATAAACGAGATAGCAAAGACAGTGTCGCCTCTCGCACAGCGGAGCGCCGTCGAAGAGAAATAATAATTCGCCCCAGTAATCGTTTCTTTGTTACACAAAATTGGGACACGGGACATCCATCCATTGAATTTATTCATATGGGCTTACTGGTAGAGGAATTCAATACCGAAATTCTATTAAAAGGAATACGGTCATTTTGCACTTACGCCAAACCAGTATTTCTGTAGACTCCTATTGTAAAGAGCTCCGGCGAAAAACATGACCAAAGACCTAGAACAGGTCTTTTTTATGTGATACGAAAATGTAATTACTAGCCTATACCGCGGTTGCGGTAGCGGTTGTTACTCGCTGTTTACATTGTTTCCGATCAAATATTTAAATAAAACAGAGAATATTATACTCTTATTCTAGTTCCAGATTTATAGTTATCTCCTCACCAAGTATCGTCAAAATTCGTTCAGTAGTTTTCGCGAGTAATCGTAACAAACAAACGTTCACAATTTAAACTATTAGATAACTCTTCGTTTGTTTAAATACAGTTTTGATGTTTTTGTAAGATAAAGATTCATACAGATTCGGTCCATCGGCGCGTCATGTGACGATAGATTTTATTCTATCCATATAAAGCACTTGCGAATTATTTATTATCAGCTCACTTTGTTTGACACACATCAGATAATAAACAGCAACTTCAACGCAAGCTCATACATCTGTCGGTCACTAGTATAGATACATAAATGTCACTAATATTTTTCATCAAGGAAACACCTTTGCCCCAGCTGTCAATCATAATTAATTTGGTATGTTAGGGCCTTACTTCATTAAGGCACGTACGAGATAGCTCACGGAGATACGCCACGCTTAAGTGACTCACGTTAATTGGAAACTAGACCTTAGGTTAGGTTAGGTGGCACCCCTGATTGCAGATTGAGCATGTACTGACGTCCCTTTGTGTTTGTTACAGGTAGGCTATGGGAAAATGGTGCGTTGGCGTCTGGGTGCTTTTGTACGTGTTCACTGGAAGCGGCGGCGACTGGCTCAATTGCGGGAAAGTGTCAGTATGCCACTGCAAATGGTCGTCTGGAAAAAAGACAGCAACATGTGTCTCAGCTGGACTGGAAGCGATACCGAGACTCGCCTCAGATATTCAAGTACTAGACGTAAGCGGCAATACAATAAATACACTGGAAAAAGACGCGTTTGCAAGCATCGGACTACTAAATCTCCAGCGATTAAACCTAAGCTCGTCGAATTTACGATTACTCGATCCCAACGCTTTCAGAGAGCTGAGGATTCTGATAGAGCTGGATCTTTCTCAGAACGAGATATACCATCTATCACCTGACACGTTTACTGGCAATAATCGCCTGAGGCTCCTTGTTTTAAACGACAATCCGTTGAAATTTTTGGTTGCGGATCAGTTTCCACCATTACAACATTTGAAAAGATTAGAACTGTCACGATGTCGACTTGAAAAGGTACATCCGACAGCATTTATGAATCTGAAATCTATAGAAACTATACATGTGCACCAGAATCTACTTTCTTACTTGCATCAAGACACATTTAATTTACCTGTGCTGAAAACTCTAACGCTCTCTGAGAATCCATGGAACTGTGATTGTAGATTGAAAGAATTTCATGCCTGGTTTTTGACAAGTAACCTTGGAAATGAGGATGTTACCTGCCGGAGACCTGAGAGCAAAGCCAAAATGTCCTGGCGGGTTATCAAAGACTCTGATATGGTTTGTCCACCCGAAGTGATTTCTACTCCAAATATCATAAGAACAGAATCTGGAGATAATATTTCCTTTGGATGCTTTAGTAGAGGAGATCCAAAACCGAAAATGTCATGGTTCTACAGAAATGTAGAAGTGCAAAACGAGACATACAAAAGTAGCGAAATAATTCTAAGTCATCATACACGCCACAATATAGACGAATACAACGAAGACGTTATAGATAAAAGTATCCAATGGCTGAACGTGACAATATTCAACGTGACAAGTGATCTTGCTGGCGAATGGACTTGTAAAGTGAAAAGTGTTGTTGCTGAAGCAAAAGCATTTCTTACTTTAGTGATGCCAAAAGCCCGAATAGCAACGACGAGAGTAGCACCAGATTATTCAGCATTCTTCGCAGTTGGTGGGTCGATACTTGCTATGACCGGTGTCGGTTTCTTGGCAGCGTGTTTCTGTTGGAAGACGAGGCGCCGACGGATGCCGCCAAGCCGAAGCTTCACCGACCAAGAGAAAAAGTTACTTGACACATCTTTGGCAGTGAGCTGCGACAGAACCAGTGGTGATTTAGGATCATCATACGGCTTCGAAATGATGGACAGATCGATGTCTTTGGACAGCGAAGAAGCTCGATGCCTCGATCCTGTACAAATCACTATTGAACCTCACGGATCCTTTCCCCCACCGCCAGCTGAGTTCGCATTACCTGCCCCCTATGGGAATATTTTTATATCGGTACAAGTAGGTAGACATAATGAGTACCCGGACCTGCTGGGTGGTGGTTCGACGTTACCAAGACGAAGTAAGACTTGCTTCTTGAAGTCCGACTATGACAATATGGGCCCTAGGATCACAGCTGATGGAAGTTCAGTGTGGTCGCTCCCGGGGTCAAACGCTGATAACAAAGTGGACACATTGCCACCTCCGCCTGAATCCTTACTTATGTCCACGTATTCTACAGAATTCACAGCACTGTAATAATAAATGCTTCGTGTACTTTTTAATACTAAGCCATAATTTGTTTACCTACAAAGAAAATAATAAATGTTACGTTGATTGTTTGTTTTGATATCCATTTGTGAAAATGAATCCTCTTTTATAATGAAAGTTATTGTTATAGTTTTATCCGTTTATACAATTGTACCTAAAAAATGTATTATAATTACTTTACGTATTAAAACTGATGCTTCATAATTAACTGCCTAAACCACTTCAAGGTGGTAAATTTTTGTCAACTGACGAAATTGCTCACCAAAAATCTTTATGACTTATTTTTATTCCTTATTAGAGTTAAAATGTAATTTACATTTAATTGTAACATATCAGATTATAGTGTTTGCTGTGTCAAATTTTCAACTGAGCCTTAGGACTGATTTACTTAGTATACGAGTTGTGGACTATTGCCAAAATTTAGATTTACTTTTCAATAAGTTAGTTCTGAACTGTTTTTTAAGGAACCTCCCAAATTGTACATAACATTTTGCTTTCTTTAGAATAACTTACCTTTGAGAGAAGTTTTCTGAGCTCGAGTTACCTTTTAGATTCTTATTGTAAATAGTAACGTTAGTATTATGGAAAATCGATAGATTCGATTCTAAATTGCTTTAAATTATGAGAGAATACATGATTATCAAAATGCGTTTGTTTTATTTAAACCTACCTAATAAGCATTCATAATTATCAGAAACAACCGGCTGTAGCACTACGATCGAGGGTTCGAATCCCACATCAGCAAAATGCTTATTATGAGTTGAGGTATTTGTTATTTGCTTGTAAGTCGCTCAGTAAGCTGTGAAGAGAGAAATCCTCAGTATTACTCTTTTGAATGGTATCTGAAATAATACGACCCGGTAGAGACCGAAAGTATGCGACTTAGCTCATGAACAACTGAAGTGGCAGAGGGCTGGTCACATTATTCGGAGATCGCTTAGGGTAGACGAGTTCTAGAGTGGATACCGCGTCCAAGCACTATACTATAGTACTATAGGGAAGTGACCGAATGAAGTGAAATTTTTGAATGAAGGACGGGTGTTTGTATGAAGTTGTATGTACGCAGTTAGTAAAAATATATCAGTATCTGGCATGGCGTAGGAGTACAGAGAGTCCTATGTTGGAGTCGGGTTACCTTGTTGTGCGAAATGACTCGGACATTATTATGAATGTAGCAATAGTAATAGTTTAAGGTGAATATATGCTGCCAAGGCTAACCAAATTTAGTACCTATCCTAATCAGCCCTTTAGGTTGCAGCCGTAATAGAATGTCACGATCAAAAAAGGGTTAAAATTATACATGTGACAATGTGGTATGTTAGTTAATCGAAAAATAACAACATGAACCCACCAGCCGTAGTCTAGGAGCCAGTTCATTAGCTTTTGGTATGCAAATTCGACGATAGAATATGTTTGGTAGGATTTTACAATGATGGTTTCGGGTGGACTTGAACTACGCGTTATGATTGGCTACCGGGGTGGACTAGAGATCAGGGCCTGCCTCTAGGGCGTCGATCCGTTCCCGCCTCTGATAGGAAATGCCTTGTTGATGAGCTGATACAGTTATTGAATACATCTGGGTGTTTACACTAATTAAATTAGGCCGCTGCCCTACCATTTATAAAATTCTGAAATAGGCGAAACCTAGCTCAGGCCTCTCTCCCATGTAACCACAGATAATCGATCTCGAACTACCTTGAATTGTTATAAAAAATTCAAGGATAATAGGGTAAACATTCTCCCACAGTTTCGATGATCAAACAGAATCGTTTCCAAGAATCGCAACGAGGTAGTCAAACAAAAAAAAGTGTTTAAAAACTTAAACCTAAAGATGAAAGAAAAATAAAGAAAATGGGCAAACTGGCAGTAACTTTTTAGACGGTAAATGTTACCGGGGTCCGATGTAAAAATTAGTTTTCCTTCCGCTTAAGAAAGCTTAATTTTCTCCGTTTTTAACGTAAAGTGTTTCTGGCAAAGGAATTGAAGGCTACGAATTTTCATTTTTTTTTCTACTATGAAAAAGAGTACATTCTTTAAAGTAACTTAGAGATGCTAAACCTAACATGATACCTACCTGTATCTTCATTAAAAGAGATTTAACTGTGCTAGATTGAAATTACATACATACACTTCACGTCTGCCTTCGACAGATTTAAGCAAATATTACAGATCTTTATTTGTCACCGTCCAAACATAAACCTTTTCTCTTAAATCAGATTTAAACATATTTTCATTGATGCGCTAAATTTTATTGATAAGAATACGTATCCTCTAAAATGAAGCTACTACTCAAAATAACCGAGGGAGGGTCGGTCGGTGCATGTAATACAGGGGGTATTACAGGTACGAAATACAGGATCGAAATTCGGAGAAAGCGATATGATAACATACATTCCACTCGGAGCAAGACCAGACAAAGTGATATGTGGATGACATAAAGCAGCAACATGTTCCATGGTTTTGCATACTGGTCTCACGAATAGTTCGGAATCGATGCAACCCCATCCGCTACATTGAGATGTATCCCTTTTGTTTTGTCAATTCATTCTGTTGCTGGTTGTGTAGTGATAGCTTTAACCATTAATTTTCCCCCTGCAGTTTGATGACCCTTGCAATGGCAAGACTTGTGGAATTAAGATACGTCGGCGGCGAATGTACACCCGTTACTAGGCCCCTACTTATAACAGTTCTGTATTTATGACAATTGTTTCTTAGTCTATAATTATGGTGTCCAGCAGTGAGCTGGGCTACGGCGCCCCATGCTTCTTTCACTGCTCACAGTAGTGCCCTTCTAGGTTTCTCCAGTCGTTCTCGAACGCGTCAAGGTCGTCTTGTCATCTCCTTTTCAGTCTGCCAACAGATCACCGGTCAGGGACCCATTCAGTGACGACTTTCGACCACGTTGCAGATAGTAGACGGCAGACAGGTATGTCCAACCAGTCTCATTTGGGCTTTGTAGTCTTTCTTCCACCATGAGCAACTTGAGTTTTCACTTTACACAATTTCACTTTATCCACATGACATTTAGGCCATAACATATCGCGAAACTAGAAAGTAGAGCGATTTTAAAACACAATTTCCGCCATTCATGACCGCTGATGCCACTTACTTCCCGATCATAACCTCCGCAGATCGTACTAGGTTTTCCCTCCATTTCCTAATAAATGCCCTACTATGAAGATTATTTTCAACCGATGCCAAAGAGCAGGAGAATCCTAATTTTTGTTAGATGTTTGGTGTTTCGCCAATAAAATTTGTAGATTATTTTATTTATTTGTTAGGTTGTGCTTCGCGTTTTCTATTAAAATAGACAAGTACTTTTGTTAATTAAGTTTTTTAGTTTTGTGCTTGAAGTATATTTTAATTATTATTTTTTAATTATAATTCGAGTATCGACTTCAGGCGGCTAGGTGTAGAGGCGATCGATAGATACCTAATGCTTAGATGGGTTGGAAATGATGGAGAGGGTATTAAAGCTTAAGTCGATTGGCGAAAGAGATTACACGGGTGATACAAGGAGTCAGTAAGAGGAGGCTCAGAAATACATAATTATATCGTAAATACGACGAAGGGTTGCGTGAAAAGTACTCAACTCAGGAGAACAAAATGAAACCGGAGCTTATGAAAGTCATTATCAAAATCAGTAATACACGTCGCTTGGTTTTTAAAAGCTCTCATTTCACTTACAATGTATGTAGGTATGTATGTAATATGTTTGTATGTAATATGTAACTCAATTTTGAAACAGATATCCTCAACAAACTGAGATGAAGTTATTAACTACATGTCTCATGTATTACTTATTTTTGTCAGTCAAGTCTCCGCGTAGAGTCAGTGGTACGGAACACTCAGTAGCAAATCGCAGCAAAATCTATAACCCTATCTGCTTCGGTCAATCGGCGAAATGGCCCAGAAAATACCAAATAAAACTACCTCAAGGAAATAGAAAAATATCGGGTGCCACGCCACTCATATTTGAACGTTTCCAATAAGAATGTACTGATAGTGAAGCTTTTGCAGAGAAATAAAATGAGGACTAAGATTTACCGGCTGTTTAAAAATAATTATTGTAAAGTATAAGGTGTTATTAGATACGACCATTTTAGTGAGTTATTCAGGTCCCAGGCAAGCACGAAAAAAAATAACAATGACAATACAGGTATTTAAAAAAAAATCTGTGTGTATATAAATCTCTATTTTCTAATGTCACAGTGTATTAGTGGAGAAGCTAGGAGGTAAGCCGTTAGTGAAAAATAGGCACTAAACCAATGCCTATTTCTATTTTTTTATTTGTCTTACTTATTTGAGCTACAATAAGTCTCTACACTACTTAATTTTTTTGAAAATATTTGTTAATGTGCCTAGCATAGGCTTGTCTTGTCCGGCGTACACCCTAGCTTCGCCACTATCAGTGTATTAAAATAGTATAATTTGTAAGAATAACACCGGTAAAGTGCAAATTATCCCGCTTTCGTGTGATTTTTTTTTAACATAGTGATCAAGCGTTTGACCACCATCCTGTCTGATATAAAGCAGCGATGTGGTGAATGTTTGTAGAAAATATTTTAGTCTATGATATCTCCAAAAAATGCACGCAGTACTCTACGCGTGAAAGCCTTGAAAACAAACTGACATTCACATTTATAAAATTAGTAGCACATCTATTCATCCGCACTAATATTTCCTTATTAAGAAAATAATGTTGAATTAAAGGACCCCTTAGAATACTTCCTTAGCTTTTCATCATCCCGAAATGACTCTTAAAATGATAATGTCCCATTTAATGTGACAGCGTAATAAGGAAAAATATTGTACTAGAAATATTATTGAGCTACATGGATACATTCATACATAAAGTCACGTCTACGATCCCTAATGGGGTGAACAGGGTCTTTGGAGATAATGATAGATATCGGCAGAATATGTATAGTGTTAGACCTAGGGCATCATCACTACTAACTTTCATTGTATGCTTATCCTTCGTGGATTGTTTCTCTTTGATTAATTCACCATGCTACACAGTATAGATACACATTTAATATGCAAGTTTATTTACAAAATTGCCCACCTCTTCATTCCGCTTCATCAGTTATTCGACAATACGCTAACCATTCACTCATTATGACTTATTTAAATTTTTTAACATTAAATTATTAGCTTTTCAAGCATTTTATTCATCTATCCCTTAAGGATCAACTTTCATAAACGGTCTCAGGTTCATAATCCCTTGCACAGTATCACACACCAAAATAGTACCAAAATACTAAACTTTAATCGATCCAGAGAAGGTACAAAAGATAACAAAATCTCGAATCAAACAACGTAACTACCGCTCGCTGTCAGTTAAACTAAACCGACATTCAGCTAATTGAAAGCGTTCAACATCAAAGTTACGAAACAGACAACCAGAATTACTACAAAAACCCATGAAGTTTTAATCCAAAACACAACATTCCTATCTAAAATTTTCGATCCTGTCTTTACCAGAGGCCACTTAATCAAAACTTTCTATAGCGCAAACTAAGGGACAGACAAAGCTATTACAGAAATTTTACTACCAATTTTATCTGGCACAGAAGACCTCGTCCATTGTACGACGGTTCAAGGAATTTAAAATTGTGTTTAGGGGAACATAACCTTTGAAGATGTTCGGCATCCTTTCCCTTCCTTTTAGGGATAAAAGGCGATCAGGTCAGATCCACTGGGGCATGAAAAAGGTCAAGAGTGGGCACAGCCAGTCTCTGTAAATGTTACTTTGCATGTCCTTAGAAAACCGTAAACTCTTGCCCTCAATCCCTAGTGGGGTGGATGGATAGTGTCTTTGGTATATTTGCGGTTATATTACACAGTCGTCCTTATTGTTTTTTGTCCTAGTCTAATATGTCGCGCTATCTCATTCTGGCATTTACTAGATAAAGGTCAGGCCAAAAACATCTAGACTTGCAATCCGAAACTGACGTTTAGAATAAAACGAGACAACGATATGGAAAACATGCAGGAGTGAAAGAGTGAGAAAAAATATTTTCTGTCCCTTACTGCGTATCCAATGAAAAAAATCGTATATAATGGGTAAATCTAGATCCAAACTGTCAAATTAGTAGTAAAAGTGACAGTTTGGATCCAGAAGTACATCATTTTCCATAAATTTTGGTGGGAAAGAGACATACTGAGGGTGGTACTTGGCTTCAAGTCTAGTTATGTTTGGTCTGAGAGAGATTGATTATTGATTAATATTATGATCTTTTTGTTCCGGTCTAATGGGAGACTATCGAACATGAACAGTTCTATAAAGCTAACACGGATGGCGCTAGATTCGCATTGTGTTATTATTTTTATAAATGGCCATGGCTTTAAATCTCGTTAGCTTTAGTCTGTCATTCGTCGCTTTAAAGCGACTACGAGAGTATAGCAGACTTTCCCTCCAGGGTCAGAAGACAAATAAATTCAAATTCAAATTATTTATTTGCATTCCACAATGTTAAGTTCTTAAGACTAAGCATGTATAGTATCATAGGTACATGACAACATTGCGGACCCTGGTGGGCACAGCAAATTACTTCTTATAGTAAGGGAGAGGAAGGCGCTTTAGATTATATAAATACATATATATATATTTATGCCTACGTAGGTTTATTATATTCTTATATAGTATGAACTTATATACTTATCGATTATATCTATTTATTTATTTATTGCTTCTTTTTAATTATTTGTTTCAATATATAAAACTTTACTTATGTAGGATATTAAATTCGAAGTATTCGTTTATATGATAAAAACATTTATTTATCAGAAACTTTTTTAAATTGTTTACGAATTTATTATAATTTTTTTCTTCAATTAGTTGTTTTGGTAGTTTATTGTATACCTTTATTGCCATTGCCTGTGGACTATTTGAGTGGAGAGCTAAGCGAGATGTAGGTAAGACTAATTTATGAACATTTCTAGGTGCGTACTTTCTCGGTATATCAGTGCATTTAGTGAAGAGATCTGGATTATTTTTGACGAAAGCTCTAATATATATATAGACGTTAAAGTTAAAATATTATTTTTCTTAAAATAGGGTTTACAACTATCAGTTTGTTTTATATTAACTAATATCCTTATCAGTCTTTTTTGTAGTATAAATATTAAATTGGAATCGGTACTGTTACCCCATAAGATGATTCCATAGTTCAGCCACGAGAACGCATACGCATAGTAGGATGTTAGTGCTGTTGTAAAGTTTGTAGTTTTTTTAATTTCTTTTAATGCATATGAAAATCTGGACAGTTTTAATGATAATGTTTTTATATGATCTTTCCAATGTAGGTTAGTGTCTAACGTTAATCCAAGTAGAGAAAAACAGTCAACCTTTTTTATATTTTTATTGTTGTACATAAAATCTAATTTTATTGTCTTTTTTTGTCTAGGGTGGAAAATCATTATTTTAGTTTTAGTGTAATTTATTTGTAAATTATGTGCATTTAGCCAATAAGAAATCGAATCAAAGATGGATGTAAGTTTCTCTACTAGGTTATTATTATTTTGACAATTGGTTAGTACTGATACATCGTCAGCGAAAAGTATACAATTTTCTTTTATATACTTAGGGAGCTCATTTATATATAATAAAAACAAAAGGCAACCAGCTACACTGCCCTGTGGAATAGATGCGTTGATGGTCTTATAACTAGATCTTACTTTTGTTATTTCTTTGGTATGTTCTTCAAAATGGTCTATTTCTACTACTTGTCCTCGGTCTTTTAGATATGATTTAAACCACTGGTGAGTAATTCCTCTAATGCCTACGTTGTATATCTTGTTTAGCAGAATATTATACTGGACTTTTTCATAGGCTTTTGTTAGGTCTAATAGAATACCTACCGCATACTCTTTTTCGTTATTTATATCTAACACTTTCTGGACAAATTTATATACGGCTAAAGTTGTGGATTTATTTTTCCTAAAGCCGTTTTGGCTATCATTGAATATTTTGTACTTTTCACAAAATGAGTAGACTCTGTTACACATTGCACGTTCGTATACTTTAGAGAAGGTAGGGAGGATTGAGATGGGACGGTAATTATTGGGGTCGGATTTTATGCCTTTCTTATGTTTGGGTTTTATTAACGCGGTTTTTAGTGCCTGCGGAAATTTACCTTCCTCAAATGATTGATTAATTAGCCTCATCAATGGATATGTAAACTCATCTGCGCATTCTTTAATTAGATTAGGTGGGAGATCATCGATACCATGACTATATTTATTTTTTAGGCCTGTAATAATTTTAAATATTTCTTTACAGGTTGTTGAGGTAAGGTAGAAAGAGTTTTCAGAAGGAGATTCAACAGGTATACCACGAGGCGTTGTTCTGTCTGGTAGCAAATCTAATGTTTCCCCAGCCAGCGCAAAATGTTCGTTGAAGGTGTTTGTTATTTGTTTCGTGTTTCTGATTAATTGATTATTATTTGTTTTAAGTGTCATATTTCTTTTTTCACTTGTATATGTATTTTTATTTGTTCGTTCTTTAATTATTTCCCACATAGCCTTTACCTTATTTTTAGCGCTTTTGAACCTATTTATATAATGTAGTCTCTTTGATTTATTTATAATGGCTTTAAGCATTTTTTCATATTGTTTATAATGGTTTTTTAATATAAGGTTGTTGGTTGTATTTGCTATTGCTTTTAATAGTCTTTTATTCCTACACGATATCTTTATGCCCGTGGTTAGCCAATATTTTTTGTGATTTGTTTTTAATTTTATTCGTTGTTTTGGTATACATTTGTTAAGTAAAGTGGTTATTTGCTTTATGAAGTTATTATAATTTACGTCCACAGTCTCCTGTAAATTTATAATCATTTGCCAATTAAGTTTTCTCAGTTCTGTTTTGAATTTATTTATATTTTTATCAGTATATAATCTTTTCTCTACGTACCACGTATTATTTTCATTATTTTTGTAAAGGTCTGCAATTTTAATATCTATTATTGTCCCTTTGTGGTCCGATAGACCATAATCTTGAACCATTGTGGCATTAATTAGTCTAATATCAAAGTTAGTAAATATTAAATCAAGACAGTGAGAATCGTGTGTTGGTTCTTTTATATGTTGGTGGAAATTGTATTCTGACATTAGGCATAAAAATTTTCTGCTTTCATAGCTATTTATTAAAATATTTATATTGAAATCGCCCCCTATAATTATATTTTTCTGCGGATATTTATTATTTATATAAGTTAACATACTATTTATTTGAGTATAAAATACGTCTTCGTCTCTCTTATTCCAATACAAATTAATTAAAATAATATTTGTATGTTTGATTTCAATTGCACATATTTCAATTACGTATTCTATGGACATTGCTGTTATATCACTTAGGTCGACCGATTCGAAATGTTCTTGCAGTAGAAGACATACACCACCTCCTCTTCGTTTCTCTCTGCAGAATGCTGATCCTAACTTGTATCCTGGGACATTTATAAGTTGCATTTTATCTTCCGAGAGCCATGATTCTCCTACACAGACTGCTTGAAAGGGGTTATCGTCTAAGAATTCCGCTAATATATCTCTTTTGTTAAATAAACTCTGCATATTTTGGAACAATATTTTAAAATTTGTTAATAGTACTAATTTAGATTCTTTTGTTTCGAAATGTATTGTTCTTATTATTATATGTATTGTTGTTATTATTTTCATGTATGTTTGTACTCTCATTTTTATCATTTCTGCTATCGTTACTGCAGCTGTCCTCAGGATAATATATTTTTCCATCTATGTATAGTTTATTATCTCTGATAAAAGCACGTCTTCCATTTCTTCTTGCTTCTACTAACAGTGTCTTCATTTTCATAATTTCTTTACGGACATTCTCATCATGGTAATACTCCGTTATGTATAATCCAGTGTTTTTTAAACATGTAGCATTTTGTAGTATAAATCTAGCGATTCTTTTGCTAATGAGTTCAATTTTGACTGGCCTTCGGTACCCTTTCTTTCCAAGTCGAGTCAACTCTTCAATATATTCTGTTATGTCGATATTAAATAGATCATAAAATATGTTTATTATACGGTAATTTAGGCTTTCTTCATCTTCACCAAACTGTTCGTGGAGTCCATACAGAACAATGGTTTTTTTTATTTCACTAGCATTGTTATCATTTGTGTTGTTATTTGGTACGTATTTTTCGCGCGAAATATTAAATATTTTTGTACTGAGTTCTTGCAAATTGCTTTGTAGTTCTGCCTTCTCTTTTTCTAATATCTTTATTTTTATGTCCATATCCATAATATTTTTGTTAGAAAAATCCTGTTCACTCTTAATTTTTATTATTTCTTGGGAAATTTCAGTTTTGTAGGTGTTTAACATATCCAAAATTTTATCCAAAATTAGAATAACTTGTTACAATACAACAATCTACCTTATTGATGTGCTAGTGATACAGGACACATACAAAACTGGTAAACCACTTCATTGGCGGGCCGTACATAGTTTGTACCTTTGTTTCAGGATCCCTTAAGACTGGGGTACCTGGTGGTAGCGTGTGACCCGCAGAACTCTCCACCTACAATACTCAACATAACCCGAGAAGTGCTTGAAGTCCAGCGCAATGTTGTCACCGACGAGAACGCCAACGCTACTATTGATGTATACCTTTATTATCAGATTTGGCTTATATAAATAGAGATTTAAGGAAGTCACAGCATGTAGGGTAGCTGCACTAGTAGTAATCCTTTCGATTTAGTGAATTTCTGAAATTTGAACTTGTGTAGAAAATGAGAAAATGTTAAAATTAAAAACTATGTAAGAGTTCACATTGAGGGTTTTAAAAATCGACTTTAGTAAATTTATGCGCTGGTGGTTTTTTCACACCAACTTTAACAGCCTGTATCTAATGTTATCAATAAATATACATCGTATAAAACAAAGTCGCCTCCCGTTGTCTGTCTGTCCCTATGTATGCTTAGATCATTCAAACTACGCAACGAATGTTGATTCATTCTTGAGGAAGGTTTTCATTTGTAAAAAATGTGTATAATATCAGAGAAACACTGTTAGTATTGTATATTAGCAAATCAACGGTTGCTAGGTCAGCTAATAAATCATATTTTTTTAAATGGGCTCTCATAGTGGAAACCTCATCATCTCACTTCTAGAACACTACATACCAAATTACAAGTATCTGGAATCAGCGGTTACGTGTCTATATGAGGAGGAAGAAAAACGTATTAATTTGCTTTTCTTCCCCTAAGTGTTTTTTTCGTTTATTGGAGTACAACAGACTTAAGCTTCTAGTATGTATATAATAATGTAAGAAAGTACAACACAAGTGATTTAGTTTAAATCCTTATAACATACTCACTAAGACTTAATATATAAAAAAATAACAAATATACGCTTCATAGAAGTGATCGAATTACAACCATAAAAAAGTACATAAAAGTAAACCCGGGAAATTAGTACAGAGTAATTAAGATTACGTTCAATATAGCTTACAGTTACCGAATCATTAGGTTGCCGGACGTATAGAGTCGGTGATCTTTCTATTAAAGCTGGCTTTGGTGTTGCTAAAGATGTCTACATCATGAAAATCTCTATTGTATAGGTTTCACACATTCTACGTATGGGATCCCGAAAACCTGCGTTTGAGTGACAAGAAGAAAGTGTGAAGGGTATGTGTTTACGGACTGAGCGCGTCGGGACGCGGAACATAATCTGTTGTAGTTGTAGTTGAGAGATGAATACTATGATAATTTGGGGGGAAATGCCAATAATCGGCACGCTCGGCAGGCGGGTTGGCGATCGCAGTGGTGTTGTGGTTTAACTTACAGAGAGCGCTGCTGCCCGTCCTCTGCAGTTCCCTCAGTCGCCTCTTACGATCCCCACGACGGGAAATGAAAGACGTTCCAAAGGTAATTGTGGTCGAGCACATTGATGACAACTGGGATCGCATTCGAGCTATGGCAGACAATTGAAGATCGGCAAGAAAAGCAGCTGAAGTCAGGAAGAAAAGCATTTGAACGTGACAGGAGGGGACCATATCGCCGTTATAGGGGTTGCACACCTTATGGCAGTGGCGTGCACACCATATAGGCAAAAAGACACTGCCTTCCTTAGTTTTTTGATTACCCGACCTAATAATTGTAATAGAGTTATTGCTAGATCCTTTTTTGTTGTACTCACGATATAGGCTAACGAAGGTCCTGTGTTTTGTTGGTGAGTTGATAGGTCTATGTTTCGTAAAGACAAGTTACCTATAGTTGTCAATTCTTGGGGATTACTGCCTACCTTGTCGTAAAAGCCTTTGCACGTGACTGACTTATGGTATGCGGGCTACCTACATCACTTCCACCTGTATAAGGGACTAGCTGTGCCGATAAACGGTTCTCTGCTATTATATATCAATAATAATGGACTCGACAGACGTTGTCCTATCTTAACTATTAATTCGTCGGATAGTGAAAAATCGGCCGGAGAGGCCGTATACCGGATAATCGCCGGATATCCGTTGCAACTCTAATATACATACATAACGTCCAGTGATGGACGAGGGCCTCCGCCCATGATTTCCGTCATTCGGGGGGAAATGCACATAATCGCCACACTTGGCAGGCGAGTTTGCGATCGCAGTGGTGTTATGATTTAACTCATAGAGAGCGCTGCTGCCCATTTTCTGGAGAGTTCCCATTTTATTATTCGCCGTTGCCACACGGCATTAGGGAAATTAATAAAGCAAAAAGGTCTGAAGGTCTTTAAGTCGCAGGTGAATAGGTACCTATTGAACACGTGTGCTCCATCGTAGACCACATCGCTGCTTAACATCAGACAGGATGGTGGTCAAACGCTTGTTGATTGTGATAAAAAAAAAGAAAAATGCACCAATTTATTTATAAATAATACTAGTGGACTCGACAGACGTCCTGTCTTAAAT
>SJJU01004500.1:0-20385 GCA_012932125.1 Conopomorpha cramerella | reverse complement strand
GAGGTAAACCGATATTGAGGGAGCTCCAAAAGCTTTTTAACGCTGTCCTGTTCGAAGGAAGAACTCCGGAGGCGTGGAGTAGAAGTGTGGTCGTCCTGTTCTTCACAAAGGGAGACAAAACCCTGTTGAAGAACTATCGACCCATTTCTCTTCTAAGCCACGTCTACAAGCTGTTCTCAAGAGTGATCACAAACCGTCTTGCGCGAAGACTCGACGAATTTCAACCTCCGGAACAGGCTGGATTTCGGAGCGGTTATGGCACCATAGACCACATCCACACAGTGCGGCAGATCATAGAAAAAAACTGAAGAATATAATCTGCCCCTGTGTCTAGCATTCGTGGACTATGAGAAGGCCTTTGACTCGGTTGAGATCTGGTCCGTTCTGGAGTCTCTGCAGCGTTGCCAAGGTGACTGGCGATACATCCAAGTGATAAGATGCCTCTACGAGGCTGCCACCATGTCCGTCCAAGTACAAAATCAGCAGCCACGTCCCATACCATTGCATCGAGGAGTGAGACAAGGGGATGTTATTTCCCCGAAATTTTTCACAAATGCAATGGAGGATATGTTCAAGACGCTGCATTGGAAAGGACGTGGCATCAACATCAATGGCGAGCACATCTCTCACTTGCGATTTGCAGACGACATCGTCATTATGGCAGAAACGCTGCAGGACCTTCAACTGATGCTGAATGACCTAGCTGATTCTTCTCTACGGATCGGCCTACGGATGAACTTGGATAAAACCAAGGTTGAATGTTCAATGAATGTTCTACCGGAACCGATTTCAGTACACGGCACCGTTCTCGAAGTTGTTCAAAAATATGTATACCTTGGGCAGACATTGCAGTTGGGTAGAGACAACTTCGAGGACGAGGTAAACAGAAGAATTCAGCTGGGTTGGGCAGCATTTGGGAAGTTACGTCGAGCATTAACATCAGCGATCCCACAGTGCCTGAAGACAAAAGTCTTCAATCAGTGTGTCCTACCTGTAATGACATACGCAGCTGAGACGTGGACACTGACGGCACGGCTGGCCCACAAGCTCAAAGTCGCACAGCGTGCTATGGAAGGGGCTATGCTCGGCGTTTCTCTGAAGGATCGAATCAGAAATGAAGTGATCCGACAGAGAACCAAAGTCATCGACATAGCTCATCGTTTTAGCAAGCAGAAGTGGCAGTGGGCCGGCCATATTAGCCGTAGAACCGATGACCGTTGGGAAAACGAGTTCTCTCATGGAGACCGCGTCTCGGCAAACGGAGTGTAGGACGCCCTCAGGCAAGGGGGACTGATGATATACGCAAGATGGCTGGCAGAAGCTGGATGCGAGAAGCCGAAAACATATCACAGTGGCGTGCAATTGGAGAGGCCTATGTCCAGCAGTGGACAGGTAAGGGCTGATGATGAATGTTGGCTGTAGGCTCATTTTCCATACCCACGTTCTTTTTGTATATACTTGAATTTGACATAAGTTGTATGAAAAGATGTATGAATGTAGATGAAGCGAAAGGGGTATGTCAGGACCGTGACAAATGGAGATCTGTAGTCTCTGCGTATCCCTCTGGGAGACAGGCGTGAAGTGTATGTATGTAATGTATGTATGTTGAATTTGACATAAGTTGTCACTGTTGTGTTATGTTTTTCTTGGTGTTTGGTTTTTCATTTTATCTTTATATTTTATTCCTTTTACTCTAATGTGTTAATATATCTTTTCGGTACAGACGTTTGTACATCTTTAATTTCGGCGGTGGACCTGTGACCATAACAAGGGCGACTAGTACAGGTTAAAGTCGAATCTTTATTCTTTAAAAGTATAATTGATCTTATATATACTTATTAGCCGTAGAACCGATGACCGTTGGGGAAAACGAGTTCTCGAGTGGAGACCGCGTCTCGGCAAACGGAGTATAGGACGCCCTCAGGCAAGGTGGACTGATGATATACGCAAGATGGCTGGCAGAAAGTGGATGCGAGAAGCCGAAAACAGATCACAGTGGCGTGCAATTGGAGAGGCCTATGTCCAGCAGTGGACAAGTATGGGCTGATGATGATGATGATGATACTTACTTTCTCACAATCTGTATTCTAGTAAGTGCACTGTAGTCTGAGATGAGAGTAAAGCGTGAACCTCGATGGGTCGTGATCTCTATGAGAGGTGGGTGCGGGGTCAAAAGTGACCAAGGTCAATTATTTGGATTAGGGGAAGAGACCCAGTTGTCATCAACACTTGAACATTTTTTCAACGAAGAGAGCCTACATAAATGATTTAGGTTAGGTACATTTGTTTAAAAAATGTCTGTCAGATTACGGACAAAGAGATAAGTAGGTACCTTTATTTTTTTGAAGAGGATAAATATTTTACAACAATACACACATTGCCTTCAACTCATGTTAAGTAGCTAAAGCACTTGTGTTATGGAAATCAGACAACTTACTTATACTTACTTATGAAAATTATTTTTTCTTTTAAATATAAACATATGTTAAGAAAGTACCCATCAGCAGCGGTGGGAATCGAACACGATCCTACGAAATAGAGACATGCTGACCACTGACGGGCCCTAATTGCTAAGATTTAGTAATGTCATTATGTAACTTAATTGTCATCTGTCCATCAGCCTCAAATACTTTCTAGAGTTGTTCTTCTTTTCGTCTCAAAAAATTTTTTTATCTCGATCCGCTAGATCTCGATTCTTATTTAAAAAAAATTACTTAAAGGTTTGTAGGCACATACTTATTAAGTTAGTTAGTATCTAAGGCTTTTTTGTCTGTTGTTTCAAGGCCCAAAAAAATATAAATTAAAAAAAAATGTAGGCTTCAAATGGAACACCCCGTATAGCCCGCCTGCAGCGGCGGTCAGCACCGGTCACCGTTTACTTGTAAGGTGTTATTTTTGACGTAATAGCTTACCAGAGTACCGGGGCTCTGAACCTGCGTTCCTACTCTACACTACAAACATGTACAATACCACCATCACTGTCTAAAACCTTGCGAGTAAGAGAGATGAGGATAATCGCCTTAGAGAATCAAGTAACGCCACGTAGTACGGAGTAGGCTTGCAGTTTCAAAGCCCTATAGGTAAGCATGGCCAACTTGAATTGAACTTTGACAAGGGATTTTCTGCGTACAGGGCCTTGTGTGTTAAGGATCATAATACGTTGGCAAGGGTTTAGTGTTTGCCTGTTAGGTACTAGGCATAGTTTGTAACAGTGTTTGCAGGCCACTTCCTAGATGTAGCTTCCTGCTTTTGGTAAATAAGTTTTGAACGCGTGGGGTCCTATGGCGGGCTGTGTGAGAGAGGTTTACTTGAACTTTGTTCTGAGGAAAATTTCTGCGAATTCATGCTATGGCAGAGCTTTCAAAGCTCGATCTTTTTGTATGTTTACAGCGAAATCGTTTGGTCGTGAGCTTCAATACAGTGTCGTTTAAATATTTAATTTTATTAAAGTTTTATACCCATAATGCATTAAGTGCGTTGTGTGAAGTTGAAAATGACGTACAGCAAAACATTAGAAAAACACTGGTTTTTGAGTCAAGCGGTCTTACTAATAAAAACTTTATCCGATGGAAAAAAAATACCGTGTTTCAGCGTCCACCAGTGGCAGCTTTTCAGCATTGTTTTCTTTTATTATATATTTTTTACCGTAGAAATTCTTTCCGTTAGTCGACCAAGAAAATGGTCTATCACTTTTGATGACACCTACTGTGTCAGTAAAGCATCAATAAGATAGAGTTTTTATATTGTGACAAGTAAAAAATGGTCCTTAATGGCCAATGACATTGATACGAGTTTCGACCTTAAGGTGGTAGACCAGATTCTGTGCATTTTGTACTTGCTTCAGATGCTGCTAGCGAACCTTTTATGACCACCTTTGAAGACCTGTAGGACGACGGCAGATGGTTCGATCCACGACCAAGATCTTACTAATATTATAAATGGAAAAGTGAGTTTGTTTGTTTGTTAGTTCCGCTTTCCCGCCGTAACTACTGACCCGATTGCTTTGAAATTTTGTAGACGTATAGTTAGAAGTCCGGTTTAAATAATAGGGTACTTTTTATCCCGGAATAAAATGATATTCCCGAGGGAAAACAAAAATATTCCTTTATACCGCAATATAACCGAAGACCACGCGGGCGAAGCCAGCTAGTAGTAGTAGGGCGGAAAGCTAGTATAGAATAAATACGCTCTGTGATTGGCTACTATCTCACACATCGTGCGACTTAACTTGTTTCCACCAATCGCAGTGCCTGATATGTCTTGTCATATCATTCTAGGAGCGCTTTGCTAGGGGGCTGAGGCATTTTCGTGTGTCTGGGTGTTTTATCTATCGTTATTAATATTACTAGCGGATATATATAGCATTGTTCTATCATAGCAAGGACATTGGTGTGTTTAGCCCATTGACCCATAATCCCTTTCGACTTTAGGGCTAACCTAGCTCAGATATATTATCAAATGGGCTTTATAATTGAGCGCAAACATGTTATTTTTGTCGACACATGTCAATAACAAGAAAAGTGATTGAGTAGTACATAAAAGACCGTAGGAGAAAAGCAATTCAAGTGGTCCGAATAGTTGGAAAGGAATGATCAGGTTCCAATTCTTTCAACCCTTTCAAGAGCGGAAACTGACATATGATCTGGTTAATTAGAAACGCATGCAAATTCAGATTCGCGGATTTTTCGCGAGGTCATTGACATCTACTATATAAAAATAAGTCGGATTTACCTCCCTGACGCTATAACTCCAGAACGCACGAACCGATTTCCACGGTTTTGCATTCATTGGAAAGGTCTCGGGCTCCGTGCGGTTTATAGCAAAGAAAATTCAGGAAAAAATTCAACAGAAAAGCGGGAAAACTAAACGAAGCCATCCGGTGGCGAAACGGAGTTCGCTGGGTTTGCTAGTAAACTTATAAAACGAGACCCACGCTACATATCAATCTTTAAAAGACTCGAAGACGGCTGGATCCCCGCGCTCTTGTTCCGCTAAATGAAAGCGCAAAAAAATTTGTTCTGATAGCCGAAACTCAGCTTGAGGGTACTCGAATAGTTATGTGTATAACTGATGAAGTACGTCTAGATGAAATTTAACAAAAATATGCGGTTAATTCAGCCTGGGCTAAGTTGGTCCTGGAATCTACCTTTCGCACCCGGCATACCACTTAGGTCATCGTTGTAATAGCTTAGATTAGGACGCCAAGACTCTAGTTCGAGTTTACCAAGAATTGTCTGCCAATATTAGTGACACTTCTTCGTCTAACAACCTCAGAGTGGTAGACGATATTCTTGACTAATCGTACAGATTCCTTAATTCAGAAATCATCCCTAAGACAGCGTGCGGTGCCGCAAAACGAAACTACAAAAAAAAATATATCTCACCGCACATACTATAATAATTTACAGTGTTATTACCCGTATCGGTGTCTCGATGGAAACGACAAAATAAAAAAAAAAAAAACAAGTTAAAACTCGGCCTTATCGTGAAACGCGATCTCTGGCTACTGTTTAAAATGAGCGAGTGAAAAAAAAAGTATACCATAATGCAAGTCGCTTGGCCACTGTCTTCAGCGGCAAATTGGAATGAACACGGAATTTTGAACGTGGAATTCCTTTTATTTTCTTTTGTTCGATGTGCCAGGTCTGGTGATGTTGGTTGGTAGTACTGCTAATAACATGTTGCTTGAAGGTAGTGCCGACAAATACATAACTGGTATCCAGTGCCATGATACGTAGGTACCTACTGAAGAAACGTATAGGCAGTTGGATTACTCCAGTACACAAACGTTTTTACTGTATTCACACTAACTATTAGGGAGACAGGCGTGAAGTGTATGTATGTATGTATGTACTAACTAATATAGATATATGTGCATAACCACCCTGTGGAAGGGTGCGCCAGATTCGAAACTTTTTTAATGTCAAATTCATTATATATTCAAGGATTTTAACGGAGAGGAAAATTTTACGCATGATCCGGCGAAAACCTAAATACAACTATTTTCCATTTTCCTTTTTACGTACGAATGAACTGTGGGTAACATCACGGCTCTGCTAGTCCTTCAAGAAACTCCACTCTTAATTAAATTACTTACTTAATTCCACTCTGTCATTCTTTTGAAATATGGCGCCGAGAGTGAACTGCGAGTCAAAGAAGTGAGTTAGAACGAAGACCCAGCGGAGCCTTGCTGAGAACTAGGGTCATCTTTTCAAGGCGTGTAGAGGACCTTTACCTTAGGATCGCAACAACAGCTGTTTTGTTTTTTTAATTGGCATATTTAATAATATGAAATCATTCATCATTCTAGCTGAAAACCAAAAGGATACGCTGAGAAATTACTGTGTAAAATATTGAACAATGAGCAATTAAATTAAAAGTAAACTTCGGGCTAGATGCATTCCGCTAAATGAAAGCTGGCTTGATGCTTACTTACTACAATGATATCCTCTTAAATTTCACTCCACACTGACTTTAGAATGGGTATCAGTCTCTGCTTCCCATTGTATAATCTTATTCTCAATACTCAATCAGTACACAGATAAATACAATACAATAATGTCTAAAATCTGACCGATTGATAAGTGGATTTTGTCACGGTTTTACGTAATATACATATTATAGTGTGATTCGTGGGGAAGGTTATATGTATACTGCGTGTAAAACAACCCAGAGCAATTATCTTAGAAACTTTGTTGGGCTTGTAAATATGAACATCTTTTACTATGGCGACATCGCAAGAAAACGCAAAAAAAATCTCATCTCCATACTAAATAGACAATTTTTTGCCTCGGCAGACGACATTTTGTATGGGGATTGAATTTTTTTTTCATTTCCCCACATTGTCGTCATAGTAAAAGTTGTTCATATTGACGAAAGTTTCTAAGACCATTGCTCGGGGTCTTTTTACACTCTGTATGTACATTCTTTACCTGCATTAAATGCAATTTGATTTGGCTGGTATAGCTGTTACGTCCTACCCTCGAATCGTAGAGGTGTCAAGCAATTAGTCTCACCAACTGTTAAATGTTTCTACTGCTCGTCAAAATCATCTTCATTTATACTGAGCTCCTTAACACTTTTACCCCCTTACCAATAAACGCATTGTCACTTATACAACGGTTGTTACAGGTGTACTTGAACTGGTTATTCCGTATTTGACTTACGACAAGTTAAGTTGAGCTTTGTGTATCTTGGAAATAGCAATTTCGCCATTGTTAGTATATATAACTTAGCTAGGAGTGTCAGGGCTCAACCTTTAAAGTTATTTTCCTTTTGTAAATCCTTGTATTGTGTGTTTTATTATAAATAAATCATTATTATTATTATCATCAGCCACATGACATCCACTACTGGACGAGAGCCTCCCCCAAGGATATCCATAATCAGTTGGATGGAAATGCCAATAAACGCCACGCTTGGGAGGCAGGTTGGCATCGCAGTGGTGTTATGTTGTAACTCCAGAGAGGGCTGCTGCTCGTTCTCTGGAGAGTTCCCTCGGTTGCCTCTTACGATCCCCAAGACGGGAAATGTTGGACCGGGGTGGTGACACATTTGCCGTCACCACACGGCGAAACCAAAATATATGAATATAAAATTTATTATATGGAGAGCGTCTGTGGTCCAGTTGGTCGGATACTTGACTTGCAACCGGGAGGTCGCGGATCCGAGTCCGGCTACTGGACGTGTATCAATGGGACTCTTTTTCAGAGCCTATGTACGCAAAGCAACGCTCGTACGGTGAAGGACAACATCGTGATGAAACCCGCACACCATAAGGTATGTGAACCCTATAACGGCGATGGGCTCACCTCCTGTCACGTTGGGTTAAATACGCTTGGTGAATCACGGTTTGCACTGCCTATCCCGCTTTGGGATTAAAAGGCATGAAGTGTGTACATAAAATTTATTATATCTATTTGAAGTTTGCGTCATTTTTCTTTGCTTCAATGCTGCATACATAGCATCACGCCCGTCTCCGCTTTACAATTTCCATTATTACCGTTTACTTGTGCATTTGAAAGAGGTACTTCGGCTGCCGTCGTTTATGTCCGAGTAACAAAATGGTCGGATGGGAGCTGCAAACGTTTTGAAACGAGCACAATTTAAAATGATCGTGAAATGCTGGGAAATAGTGTTAAACTTCGCGTGCCTCAAGCAATAACCAAAGCCTGTTTTGAAGCCTACGATACTTTCAGTGCTAAATGAATCTACCTTCATATTGTAGTCATAATATCATTGTAGCTAACATGAATTTCAAATAGGTACTCACTTACATATCTATGTTTTATGATCCAGTAAAGTCTAGTAAGATTTTGGTGTCACAGCATTTTAATATTCCGACTGGTAAAATATGTTTTTTTATGAACTAAAACGCGAAGGTATAAGTACAACTTAAAGAGCTATCCTTTTTAACTGTTCCTCCTGCAAGCGGTAATAAATTTAAAACGGACGTTCTAACCATCGCATCCATAGATAAAACTGTCACAAGAAAATACCAGCCGTCCATAGACAAGTCCGGAGAATGTTGTTATTATCATTTTTGCGTCCGCCACATGCCTTTACAGCCATTGTGAGTGCATCTTTGCGTTCACGGTTACCTCGCATTAGCGCGTCAACTTGAGTCTTCTCGCAATATGAAAACTAGCGAACGGAAGTTCCGGTCAAAACAGAAACTGTTCAACTGAAATTATAAGCGTTTTACTTGCCGTCGACATTGTTTTCGCGTGCCGGTCGTAGGTTTTATGCAGAGTCGAGATAACTTCCGATCAGGGATCAGTTTGTGTTGGTCCCACGTTAATACTTGTTGTTGGCCGTGGAATGGTTCTCTCAGGGTTTATGCGATGTGAGCGCAGTTCTTGCGTTTATACGGTGTTTCCACTCGCATCGCGTTACGTTTCTTCACCATCACTGTGTGGGTAAAGTGCTTTAGCATTTATACATCTCTCGAGAGACACATTTAGTGGCGGCAACGCACACATTTCCGTGAAACCCGAACTATAATGGCAACACACACTGAGAAAAAAAAACAAACAGCCACCACCTTCCCGCCGAAATTCATCGCGTCAAATATTCACACGTTGAACCGGCGAGGTTGTGAAAAAAATAATCCCGTGAAGTGAGTGAGCCATTTATATTTTTTCGTCTCATTAACACGACGAAAACTGACTAATAATAAAAAAAAAAGCTGTGAATTTAACGCATGTGCCAAACGGCTGCCGCTAAACCGCAGAAGTTTCTACGTCCGCACTTATAACTTGAGCTTATGTTACATATTAATTCACTGAATTGTTGGGTCAGGATTTGTAAGTTTTTATGGTTTTAGGAATCTTGCACCTTCCGCCTTTGCGAAGGACTCCCCTTTTTTTATTAGGGCTAATGGCTCTTCACCTCGGAATTGGATAAATAATATTTAAATATCGAATTTTTCCGTGGAGGTTTACTGCTTTCGATTTGTTGTGTGTTTTATTGATATTAAGAAGTAGGTACAACTTGGACCATATTTTATATTATAGCTCGATATATTCCGCTATATTTTCCTTAGTAATCTTCAAAATACCACAGACGCACTATGTACATACATATATTCTGTGACGTCATATTATGTCTAAATATACTGATAGGTCGATTGCTATATGTACCGTAATTATATATTTGGGTTTTCTCTTTCTCATTTTTCCTAGAGAATGAAAAGGATGAACAAACTAATATTATTTAATCTATTATATAAAAATGAATTGATGTTCGTTAGTCTCGCTGAAACTCGAGAACGGCTATTTCATCCAATACACGGGATACAAACGCGACGTGCCTATGACAAAACAAATATTTGCCGAGACACCTAGTACGAATTGTCATAAAATATTGTCATATTTTACATAACAAATGAGATATACCCATTCGGGCAGCTAATTGCACATGGTCATTCTTTTCTCATTTCTGGTCATTGATCCCTAACGAACGTCACTCTATAAGTGCGTGACAGTGACCTTCGGCTTCCTAAGGTATTTATTTCCTGCATAAGCAGAAGCAACACATTTCAAGAAATTGTTTCCTAATGAAATGTCCCTTGGGATCAATTCACTTTTTCAAACGGTGTGAGTCTTTATGGTGACAAAATTAGAAATCGTAATCGTCTCCTTTTTTTAAATCCCGAATGAAATGTTGAAATGTTCACACGATCATCAGAGCCCATCATCATAAACTCAATCAAAAGCTCGTATTAAATAAAGCAGTTGCATATAAGGATGACGATTTTAAGGAGAAATACTCAATTATGTATTTAATAAACTATAGTTATGTTACATACCTGATTAACAGGGAACCAATTGTTAGATAATTAACCATTCATAATAATAATAATAAATTTTTATTCAAGCCATTACATAAGTGCTTATAAACTAAACAAAAGTATAGTAGGTACAATACTGTATGAGGGCTAAGCTTGCGGTTCAAGTAATAATCTGGCCAATCAAACTAGGAGAATCCTGTATCTTGAAGGCCAGTAGTCTCTGTTGAGTGTCAAGCCTGTTGCCCAAACAAACAGGTATAAATACAATTGCATGTATATAACAGGACGAGTCTACGCCTGAGTTTCGTTGCGTTTCATTTCATTCATTGATACCCTTTACTAATGATTGTCTAACCGTCACACTGTTTTGTCTTTTTAACGCGCCAATGAAATATAAAATTATGATGAAAAGAATACAACCATTTATAAGTTACAAGTTACCTACACAAGTTGTACACATTTTGTTATTACTAAAAGACTAACGTTTTAACGCGCATTTGGGGAGGTCAGTGGGATTATGAAGGCAAAGACAAACTAAATTACTAGGAGTACAAAATTTTATTCGGGTGTATAACTAAACGCAAGTGTCAAAAACACATAAATAAAGTAAAAATAACCTTTCAACTGAACGCATTAGCTAATTCCTTTAGGAGAATGCACCTGTAATCAAGATTTATGAACCATCGAAATCCCCCAAAAAAAAAAACTAGAAAACGAGCTCAGCTCAGTTCCGTACGAACCCTCAGAGGCCGAGAGGCCCTGAGATGATATTCCACTAGCCAAATGTGTTTGATGTACGAATTAGGTCTGCCATATGGAGGTGGTATTTTCATAATGGGTACATAATTCATAATTCGTTAAATACGCTTGGTGAACCGTGGGTACTTGCTTTAGCAAGGTGCCTCTGCCTACCCCTCTTTGGGATTAAAGGCGTGAAGTGTATCTATCTATCTATCCACATAATTCTCAAACTCCAAATTTTTTTTATCTACGTTTCGCTACTAGATGTCCAGGGTGACTTCTGTGAGTTATATTTTAGTACGTTTTTTTATTAATTGGGCAAGTTATTCTGCTTTCATATACTTTTGTAACATGTAAACAAATAATGAAACAATAATTGTCACCTTCAATACTGAATTCTTGGAGTCAGTCGTTTCGTTGACATTTCTCCCCCTAAGACAGCTAGCGCCATCTGTGATAACTACAAGAAACATGAGCCCTGAAAATTCCTCATTGCAAAGAACTCTTACCACAGAACTACTTAGATATTTTGCAACTCAGCCGTTAAGATGTTCCATGGCTATTCCAACCATTTGGTTAGGAATTCATTGTTTTTCATATTCTCCTTAACTGCCAAAAATAAGAAGTAGGTAATATAAGTATTTTTATCACTATGAACAAAAGCGTTTGACCACCATCCTGGCTGATGTTAAGCAACGATGTGGTCTACGATGGAGCACACTTGTTCATTAGGTACCTATTTGCCCCAGTGACTTGAAGACCTTCAGACTGTACTGCGCAGGAAACACAGACTCCGGCAAGTCATTCCACATCCTGGCGGTTCGCACAATGAAGGTAGACGCAAACCGTTTGGTTCGCATGTTTCATTGTGTTTTAAAAAAAATACCTGTTTTATATGATAATTTACTTTATGTTACTTTTCTCACATACCTACTGTTTGTTGATATTGTTGCTTTTATTACTTCTATGTATTAACATTGTTCATGACGAATCATAATATTAGAAAATAAGTATAAGAAAAGAAAATAATTCCAAAAAAGTGTTTTAATTTAAAAAGTCATAGAATCGGCACTGAGGTGCCCAACAGTAATTAACCTAAGAAATGCCGCATCCAAACAAGGATCTCACATCATTGGACGCCGGCCCTCGTATCGTTTTAAAATCATTCATCATACAACCGGAGCGGGATGATCTTCCGGTTTCAGAGATTTATACGCCGCCATTGTACTGTCGCGGTCATGTGAACTCGTACAGTTACCGTTGTACGATGATACGCTCTATATTAGTATGGTGTGACGTCACGTTATTCCAAATGAACTGGCTCCGTAATGCATGGGGTTTACGATCTGAATAAGCCAACGAGTTCTTTAAAGAAACACGTATTGTTAATTACGATGATTCTTTCTGAGTTTACTATGATCGGCTTTGAATAGAGAGGAGAAAAATCTTTAAATAAATAATTTATGACAAGAAATTTCGACGAAATAAAATAATTTTCTTTTATCGCCATAAATGGTAAAATATTAACCGAAACGAATAAGTTGAAAAAGGACAGACAACGTTTTATAGAAATTAAAAAGATTCTTACACATAGATGAATTAGAATAATAGAATAAATATAGGTAGGTACAGCCGGATTTGAACCCACAACCTACTGTATTCATCAATTGGGCTAAAAACCGCTCTTTACTAACATACTGTACTCTGCCCGTCGTTATTATAAAAAGTTAAACCTTGCGGTAAACGCAGTAATATTTGCGTCAAAGTACAGAACATATTTACCGCGAATTTCCCACGGAAACCGAATTTGTCCTACAGAGACAGAAATAAGGCACGTATTCTGAAAAAATAATGAGCCTCGTTTGAGAATTGTTTGTCCCTTTCACACTAAACGTATGTGGTTTAGTGACAGACAAATGTTACGAGCAAACCTGTGCGTAAGTTTCTGAATAAAGTATCTATGATCCCCTATCCAGATAGAACAATTAATGAATATCAGTGGCGTGCCTACCATATAGGCAAAAAGACACTGTCTACCTTAGTATTTTGGTTACCCGACCTAATAATAGAGTTATTGCTAGATGCTTTTTTGTTGTACTCACTACATAGGCTAACGAAGGCTCTGTGTTTTGTGGGTGAGTAGATAAGTAGGTACCTGTGTTTCGTAAAGACAAGTTACCTATACATAGATGTCAATCCTTGGGAATTACTGCCTACCTTGTCGTAAAAGCCAGCGCTCGCCACTGATGGATATGTTATGCTTGAAGCGCAGTTGTCTCATTTTGACACTTGCCATTAGAGGAAGACAAAACATACAATTTAACCGTGCACTGATGAGTTCACGTTTCTGAATACGGATCTTGAAGTGCCAAAGTCACAATTCAAAGTCCACTTTGTACAAGCTAGCTCAGACATGCTCAGACACCGGATGTTATGACCTCTGAACTCCGAGTAAAAGGCACGTGGGTGGTATTCCGTTTTTGAAGTGAAAATTATACTATTCTTATCTAAACCACGCAAACTTCTACCTTTACCTACTAAATTATAATTCGTGAAAATAGACCCCGAGCGAGTTGTTACGTTGTTGGCGCCGTCAAAGAATATTTTCCTTTTTCAACATCTTTCTGACCATTGCTCAAGGCCTATTTACGCTGTTACGTTACAGAGGTAAATGAATTGTATACTCACCAATAATTCCTGATTTTTGTGTCAAAATAATAAGGGTCTTACTAATAATGGCGGAATTGCTATTTCGAAAATACACAAAGCTCAACTTAACTTGTCAGTTGTATGTCAAATACGGAATAGCCAGTTCAAGTAGACCTGTAATAACCGCTGTATAAGTGACAACGCGTTTATTGGTAAGGGGGTAAGGAGTTAAGTGTATTTTTAGTTATGTTACATATCCATTTGGCTTTCTCTGGATTACCTTCGACTGTTAGAAAATGCAAGGCTAGCTGTAGCCAGGCAAAGCCAGGAAAAGAAGCATGCATTGCGCGAGGTAGCGGTGGGTTTGCCACTGGAAAATAACATAAAGACAAAAGAACCGACTTCAACCAGTAAAATTTGACATATGTGGTTTTCTCATGGATGCCATTGTCGGAACTGAACTAAATTTATATGGGACCACACGGAAAACACCAGCTTTCAAATGAAAAAAAAAAACATCCAAATCGGTTCACCCAGACGAAAGTTCTAAGGTAACAAACTTATAAAAGTACAGACGAATTGAGAACCTTCTCCTTTTTTGCAGTCGGTTAAAAAAGATATGACAATTATTAGCTGTTTACCTCCAAATTATATTACAATGCGTGTTGTGCGCAACGTACGGGGCCGGTGACTTCTACAAGTAGACAATAAAAGTGTTATTGGTAGCACTTCAACAAAGTGTTTTCTCCTTTCCTTATTTCCTTCTCCTTATCCTTACCTTCATGATAAAACTTCGTAGACAATTGAACGGGGTATGAAAGGTGGAAATGGGAGCCACAAGGCAGTATTATATATATAAGAATTATTATAGATTAAGAGAAACCTCACTGTTTTAATTAATACTTTTCACTACATTTCGATAAAATTTTAAAGCAGACCTGCCCCTTTAGCGCAGCGCTTCAAGAAAGTAGTGGCAAGACTTAAATCGCGCTGCGATTTGCTAAAACAAGCTAAATCGCACGAAGTGTGTCATAACAGCCAATCAGAGTGCGTATTTATTCCATATCCTTTATCATTACATAGTACAAAACAAAGTCGCCTCCCGCTGTCTGTCCCTATATGCTTAGATCTTTAAACTACGCAATGGATTTCGATTTTCTTTAGTAGATAGAGTGATTCCTGAGGAAGGTTTATATGTATAACTAGTAGACGCCCCGCGTTTTCATTCGCATAGTTCCAGTATGTCATACAAACTATTTATAGCATCCTCTATACTGCAGTAAGTCGTACGTAATTCTCCTGGTTCTAAGCAACGTCCCCACTAATTTTCTGCCTCATTAGTTGAATCGTTCTTGAGTTATAAGTGTTGTAACCAACCCGTCTTTGTTTTATATATATATAGATAAATGCATAGGTAGTGACGCTGTTAATAATGTATATTGGCAAAACAACGTTTGGCGGGTCAGCTAGTATATACGTATAAATATATATATATATATTAGGTCGCGCGTGCTCGGGCTGCTATTTTTTATTAAATTGTTTGCCTTTAGTTTGCATTATGGCCCTATCATTATAGAAAAAAAACTCAATTAACATTCGTAGTAGGGGCAGTACCTATTGTGGACTTCGCACTTCACCCCCATGCGTCTACTTTCTAAGGTCACTTTGCCATCAAAAGGGCTTTCGCGAAATCCCTGTGTCAGGGCACTCGTTTAACACTCCCACGTTGTTGGCAATTATAGTCCGGGAGGCAGCGGCATGTTTGTTTCAACTGAAAATAATCTTTTTTTTTTAAATAAAGTAATTTTATTATTTATTTACACACATTAAAAGTATCTAGGGATCAAGTACATTTCAGAAGATTGGTTAATTTTCCCATATTTTACAAAAACTGAATTCATTCATAATTTATTGAAAATGTGGTGGTAAGTCATTTATACAGGCATGGGGAATTAGGTAAAAGACCAATCCAGAAGATAAGATTCTATTTAAATAAATTAGATTTTTTTAGAGCTAAAAATGTTCTTGATCCCTAGAGACACTTTTGATGTATGTATTTATTATTTTTGTATGCTCGATCTTTTCACCAATTGCAAGATTTTTCACAATTCGATGTATAATAGACAGATATGTAACATCGTAAAATACTTTGTTGGACCAGACTTCTGTAAATCGCTAACAAAATACACTGTAAGTTAGTGATAAACGTATTTGATTATGAATACAGATCAAAAATACTTTTTCTATCGATTATTATTTATAGGGAAAAATTAATGGACTTCGTTAAAAAAGTTTCATTAGGGAACGAATCTGTTACTTATAATTACCTACCAACCACATTGTGTGTTTTTATATTAATGAAAACATAGGGGACATAATATCCTCGTGGTGGAGGCGTGTTTATTGCGTTCCTCGTTAATTCTACGACACGTGTAAAATATAACACGTTTTCCGTCACCGTAAAAGTACTAAAATAAACTCAATTGTCTTTATAACGAAATATGTTTTTTATCTTGGTTAAAAATATCGTATTATCTCATTCTGATGTTCATAAGGCGAAATAAACAACTCTAGATTTATTTTTATCACTATGAACAAGCGTTTGACCACCATCCTGCCTGATGTTAAGCAGCGATGTGGTCTGCGATGGAGCACACTTGTTCATTAGGTACCTATACGCCCGCGACTTAAAGACCTTCAAACTGTACTGCGCAGGAAACACAGACTCCGGCAAGTCGTTCCACATTCTGGCGGTTCGCACTATGAAAGTGGACGCAAACCGTTTGGTTCGCGTACATGGCAAATTAAGAATTAGACTAGCACTAAAACAAAAACACACACAATAGCCTAATGAGTTGCACCAGCTGTTGGGGTGGTACTCGCAACTGCTCTTGGTCATTATTTCGTACTACTTCCGTGGATAGTAAAATAACAACTTCTAATGTGTCTATTTCAATGGGGAATTTTCTTTGACGTTTTTCTGACAGATTTTCTGGTGGAGAACTGTCATTACTGTCATACTTTCCAAACAAAGTTTGACAGTCCACTCGTGACCACGACGCATGCAACTACGTCGAAACGTCGAGTAAAATAACAAAGGTAAGCTCGAGCTTGTCTTTGGTTATATTCGCGCCTATATACCCGGTGAACAATATTGAGTTATAATATCTGTGCGCGTTTCATTAAAAAAAAGTTTGACAGTAACGAAAGTTCTCCGCCCGGGAATTTGTCAGAAAAACGTCAAAGAAAATTCCCCATTGCAAATGGACAATCGTTTGACCACCAACCTGTCTAGTGTTAGACAACGTTGTGGTGCACGATGTAGCACACTTACCTAGTATTTGTTCACCCGTGACATGCACAGATTATTCTTCTTCGTAGAAACCGGTGCAATTTTATGGACAATCTGGCGATTGTCCATTTCAATTCACACTATAAAAACTCGACGTAGAATGTTTTGCCTATCCCTCTGGGAGACAGGCGTGAAGTCTATGTATGTATGTATGTAGAAACCGGTGCAATTTTATGGACAATCGCCAGATTGTCGTTAACTTAGATTGAGTTATATAGAAAACCTTCCTTTAAAATACCTCTATTTTTTAAAGAAAACCGCATCAAAATCCCTTACGTAGTTTTAAAGAACCAAGCATACATAGGAACAGACAGCGGGAGGCGACTTTGTTTCATACCATGCAATGATTCATAAAATAATACTTATTACTAAGTAGTGGCGTAAACAATATCGCTTTGGTCCTTATGTTCCAATGTTAGTAAAACGGGTCCTTTGTAGGGGTGAGTGGAAAGGTGAAAATGAAGTGTTTGAGTATTTTAACGGTCAGCCCCCGGACTACTCCGACAAAGGAGGCGTACAACAAAAGAGTCCGCATTATTACGGCCTTAAGGCCTCCTTATCCGGAAGAGTCCACTCCTAATGTAAATACGGGCTATTGTATAGTTGGTGACCGAAACATCTTTGACTTTACCATTCATACTTGACCTGTACTCTTATAACACGTGGGTGAAACGCCAGCTCAGAAGTAATAAATCTGTTCAAACAAAATTTCCACGCTTGTAGTATAAAATGTACAATGTTCGACCGAGTGGGCTACTCGTTTTTTTTTTTCTTCTTTATTTCCACCCTTTTGTCCACTATTTCGATGCTGGAGGTAACTAATGGACAAGGTCGACGACCTTTGATTTTATTTCAAGGTGTATAGTTTTTCTAATAATAGATTTTTTTGTACTTTGTCCTAACTATAATATGGAGCTAGTGTTTACTGTAAGGC
Source organism: Conopomorpha cramerella (assembly GCA_012932125.1). Lineage (NCBI taxonomy): Eukaryota > Metazoa > Arthropoda > Insecta > Lepidoptera > Gracillariidae > Conopomorpha > Conopomorpha cramerella. The sequence goes on along the minus strand of SJJU01004500.1, from coordinate 2,418 downwards.
TTTCGGTGAGGTAGCTAACTTTCATAATGTACCTTAGACCACAAGAGTCCAAGCAACCGACCATTAGACCACATAAACTGCAAGGATGCTACCTACTAATAAACGTGTTATAACCATTTTTCAGTTACACCAAACTCAACTTATCTGTTGTATACCAATTTCACAGAGCTACAATACCAGTTTCAAAAGAGCTGTCATAACTTAAAGTTTAAGTTACACCGACTTTATTAGTAAGGGTGTAAATGTACATAATTTATAATATAAACATAAAGTAAGCACACAACAAACGCTTCAGGCAATAGCCATGGAATTAAACTCAGCTATTCTGACCATTGAATTGACTGTTCCAAATCAGTAGTAGAAGCAAACATGTTCAAATTGTCGTCTTTCCGAACCCTCGTGTCCTCATAATCCCGAAGGAAAACTTTTGTAAACAAATGCCCTCATCCCAGCAGTGTTAACAAGTGACCTGAGAGCGTCGTACCAGGAAAAGGGATTGCGATAATTAAATTAATGGTCTGAATGGTACAATCGTGTACAAAAGTGTATCAACAATTTCCACCATACCTTGAGCTCACACTAAACGCCGTAACTAAGAAAATAAAGACCATTTTACATTCGACACGCGCTTGACAATATCGCAACTGTACGTATTCGGGACTTGTCCTTTTGTTTGGACAAATTATAGTTTCTTTTGTCAACTCGAATGTACATAATATGACTTGGATGTTTGTTTTGTTTTCGCGTGTCGCAGTGGAATTATTAACGTACAGTCATCGTCACATGGCAACTGCTATTGCTCCAGAGTGGCAATATGTGCGTTTTTATTTCGATTAGTGTGTGATGCATCTTGTGTTCTCTCTCGCAGCGATGGAGAACAGTAGAGATAGCGATACAGTGAGAATGCACCGTGTCCATACTACAAACAACAAAATATCGATCACAATCAGCTGATCGAGTTTATATGGGAAGGTCAATTTGTTTTTCATCCCGGGGCATTAATTCAACTGCTGGAACAGTACACAGAAAAAAAATAGTCTGGAGGTTTTCAAGTTGCGGATAAATAGGTACTAATTAACTAGTGTGCTCCACATCGTAGACCACATCGGTGCTTAACATCATGCAGAATAGAGGTCATAGAGTTTAATTAAAAGAAAAAAGATCGACGCTTTTTAAAAGACTTCCGCTTAAAAGGATATTCCCGAAAACATACAGGATCTACCTACAATATTATTTTTGTGCTACGAAAATGTAATTTCATCCGTACAGTACAACACATTTACATAATTCTCGACCTATTTCGTGCGAAAAAATTACAAGAAGGATTTGGGGACCTTTTGAAAAATGTACTTCGTTGAATATTGCAACTGGGTTGCGGAGGCCCACCTATAGTGCGGAAGGAAATTAGACTTTATGTGCACTATAGTAGTACCAATATAGAGTTTTAGTATGTTGCAAATTTAGACTGTAAGTGGTCGTGAAATAAGGACTAATTTTCTTCGAAAGATCTTAAATCACTAGGAGATTTTTCTTTCACGTCAATTTTATACATACCAACTCCTTGCAGTAGTTCTCTACAACAACTCAAATATAATTTAAGAAATGGAAAGGGCGAAAGAATAACCCTAGGGCCGGATATCTACGTCACTGTTGGCGCACCCAATGTTCGTCAACAATGACGTAGAAATACGCGATGTGATTGGCTGATATCACATCATCATCAGTCACATACCGTCCACTGCTGGACGAGGGCCTCCCCCAATGATATCCGCAATTCGGGGGGAAATGGCAATAATGGCCATGCTTGGCAGGCGGGTTAGAGAACGCACTGATGCATGTTGTGGTTTAGCTTACCTGCCCGTCCTCTGGAAAATGTCCTCGGTAAACTCTTACGACCCCCATCATGGGAAAAGTTGGGCTGGGGTGGTGACACATGTATTCTATTCGCCGTCACCATACGGCTAAGTGCGATTTTAATTTAACTTTACAGTAATTATAGGTTATTTATACATCAGAATGGTCTACGTTTTATCCCGAACTTATATCCATACTATTATTAAGATTAAGATGATTCCATCATGTTCATTAATTCATTAATTATAAATGCGAAAGTAACTCCGTCTGTCTGTCTCGTTTTCACGCCAAAACTACCGAACTTTGGTATATATAGTTTATAACTTGAGAAAGGATATAGGCTACTATTTATCCCGATTCTGTGGGACGCGTCACAACATAGAGGGTGTTATATTTTATATGAAAGACTGAAACTACGCGAAAGGAATCGCGGGGAGTCCACTAGTCTGTTATAAAATCACATAAAAATAATATTGCTAGGCAACGAAACATTGAACTATACTTTAGTGCGGTTGTACGTACAGTCGAACCATTTGATTCATGACCCATTTCGTAGATATTTTC